>ASPP01005113.1:0-12366 GCA_000512085.1 Reticulomyxa filosa
AAAAAAAAAAAAGATGATCGATCCATGAATACTCCAATGACTCCAGAATCTCCTCAACGCAATTTTCAAGACAATATTGGAGAAGATGGAGATCATATTCTTCCTGATATTGTCACCAAACAAGAATATGACAATGATGCCGAACAACAGCATGCACAAATACAAGAACAATTACAAGAACAGGAACAAGAACAAGAACAAGGTAATGGCAATGCTGTCGTGCGTACTCCAAGTAGTGATGAAGAAGAAGATATGCAAATGGTTGATTAAATCTAAACATACTTTTTTAAAAAAAACAAAACAAAACCATTTTCAAGCTTTTTCCATATTTCGCTAACTCCCTTTTCTCATTTATTTCAAAATCATTTCTTTCTTCTCACTACTGAAAATGCATTTCCGTTTTTTTTTCTTACAACGTAGTTATAATAAAATGGCTAGCTTGTTTAAAAAAATTGACACCCAAAGTAGGGGAAGGACATACCATATTTTTGAGTTACTTTGTTGTCAGCAAAAAAAAAAGTATGAAAGGATACGTTTTGTTGTTCACAGAGGAGGCAATGAAAGAGTTCATAATGAAGTTGATATAATATGAGGACAGTATTGTGAGAATACTCCTTACAATGTATTTGCTTTCAAAATGTAAGTTCTTGTGAAGCGAGGAAGGACAAACAAACAACCCCCTCTGTAAAACAAGACGTTTGTTGGCACCTTTCTTTTTTTTTTTTTTTTTGGCTTCTCCCTCCTCCCCTCCCCTCCCCTTCCCTTCCCTCTCCCTCTCTTTCTTTCTCTTCCAATGTGGAAAGCCCACATTGCAGCATCACGAGGCGGATGCGTTGAGAGCAGGTCTGTCCCATTGAGTGACTCCAGTTTGTTCATTGTAGTAATAAGCTTCGCCAGTGTCAGTTTGGAATTCACGCCATCCAGGAGGCAGCTGTTGAAGGAGTACCAATCCCTGTTGCCGTTCTCGTCGAACCTTGAAATACTTTCCAACCACTGGCCACCTTTCGTACCGATGCAGTTGTTCGTCACTCAATTTCAGATATGATTTGAACGTTGCCCAATCTGTACATACACACACACACATATGTATATATGTATATGTATACATATATAAATGAAAGCCCTTTAATAAAAAAAAAAAAAAAAAACAACTAGTAACCCATGTCAGGATCTCTCCAAAAAGTAAAAGCGAGCAAGACAGTGCAAGTGCAGGTGACAACGGCCAAGGCCAAGAAGAAAAAGAACGCAGCGACACGAGTTTTGTCAGGGCCGACTTCGTCATTGATCACCACGATTTGAACCGAGGTGGTGTTGCTCGTATTGCCAGCGATTGTGGAGGCGAGCACAGTGAAGGAAGGAGAAGAGTAAAAAGAAGAGCTGGAGGTGCACTCGTAAGGGTCAGTCAATTTGCATAGTTGGCATAATTCCAAGCCGTCCAAGTCCTCCGCGTTGCAAGCAGTGTATCGTCTCCAATTCCTTTTTGCATTCGCAATGGAAGTAGATTTGCAACAACTGCCTTTCGGAACGCCGATGCCACTTTTGTCTTCCAATGTCATTGGCTCGATGCTTGATGCATATGCATACGCGTTCCAGGTGTGATCCCTCTCCTTCTCTTCGTCTTCTATTGTCACAAAGTCCCCGCAATTGTAAAGGGTTTCGTAGCGGTTCAATCGCCATTCCAGCACAATTGTGCACGGCTTGTCCTCGTCGCATTCGTACTCTGTTCTATACTCCACCGACACATTGTATGTTTTTCGTCTTTCCATTTTCGATGCGTCCATTCTTACACTCTTCCCTTCCATCGTCATTTCCTTTGGAATTGCTTTTTTTATTTAAAAAAAAAATTAAAAATGGAGTGCCCTCCCCCCCCCCCCCCCTCAAAAATATATATATGTATATGTATATGATGTATGCATATACATATCTATTGTTAACTTTTTTTTTTTTTTTTTTTGTTGCATACATCAAAAATGTAGACCCCCTTTCATTGAACTCACCAAACTCAACTTAATGGAGTCAAGTGGAAACATGCGTTCGGAGTGGTCAGCCGTTCGGAGTTTGGACATAGATACAAGTTAATCGATGAGGGCACAAAGCTTTGGAAATGAACCCAAGATATATCTATTGTCTTCAACTTTGTGTCCACCCCTTCCTTGTTGGTAATGACCCCGACACTTTGGCGCAATGTCGTTCGCACCGACGCGTCGGGTTTGTCAAGGTCACGCCCTCCACATGGGAACTTATTCACCATACGATCCCGATGGCCCTGTCGATACGCTGAACGAGAAAGTGGTGACAGCAAGTACCCACCGCCTTCGATGGCCACTAGTCTTAGAGACAAGGACAATAAGACCAGTGTCCACAGCATACTAGTTCTCACCATTTGTTTGCTTGAAAAATAATTATTATCGACTCACCCCTTTTTTAAAAAAAAAAATTTGAAGATTAAAAAAACTGGAAAGTTCTACGCCGTCCTTTTTTTTTTTGGTAGCAAAAATCCAGTGCACATCTTGAACATAATGTAAGGAAACTTTTGGTATAGTACTGGATCGATCATAAAAGCAGGCTGGATGTTCGCAAAGTGGATTGACAGATATTAACGATCTAATGTTTTGTCAGACAAAAAAACTCTTTTTCACGACGTGGCATGGGCGTAGAAGGCCTGAGCGCATATGGCCGCGTATGTCAACGGCAACTATCTTTGCCTGCGGTGAATCCAATGATGCTTCCAGACTTTAACTATCGCTATGTGTTGCTAGACGGAGCGTCCTTTGCCTGGAACTTTATGAATGGCAACTTTCATATGGATTACAAATCGATCCAAAGAGAATGTCAAGTCAAGTGTAATCTATTACATCAAAAAAGAGGAAGGGGAAGGGGAAGGGGAAAAGGGAGAAATAAAAGATAGCAGAAATGAAACATTAGGAGTTTGTAAGTCGATTCGTTCGGTGCGGATTGGAGGTAATAGTGTTTATCGACAGTAACGTGACAACTGATAAAGTAGGCACATGGCTGGGACGTCGAGCAAAGAGAATGGGACAGCTGTTCGACATGAATGGGATATTGAAGCAAAGAGCGATAACATCGTTATTCGACAGAGACGAGACATCGTTATATTTGGACTCCGACTATTGGTTCGCACCAAACGGCTGTTTTTTTTACATTGGTCAAGTGTTTGGATCGCTAAACCATTGTCGCGTGATCTTTGCGCAAACAGATTGCGATCGAGAAATGGTCGGATATGCTAATCTGTTGGGAAACAAGTGTTACGCAATCGTGTCAAATGACAGTGACTTTTTCATTTTCAACGTGCCTTTGTATATTCTCTTACCTTCCATTCACTTCAGTCGACAAGGCCAATCATTACATTTTTCTGGTTTTTTCCACAAAGACTTTTTATATCGAGTTTTGGATTTATTATATATGTATATATGCATATATACATATATACATATATACATATATGTATATATGTGTTTATATTGATCGAAACAACAGATACGACTACCTCAACATCAATTACCACAATTGGCTTCAATTTTGGGCTGTGATGTGGCACCACAACTGCGCGAATACGCAGATCATATACTGGATCGATGTCGTGGTCGATCCGGCGTGGACATGACGGCCAGGTATGTCCGCGAAATGCGATATCGCAAATGCAAGGATAGCAATGTGTTAAACGACTTGAAAGAGCGCTTCGCGATAGCCGACTTTTTTTACACGGCTGTGATCCCCATTGACATGTGCAATCATCCATTGCTCATTGGACTATGGATGAACAGTCTCCACGAGTACTTTGATGGCATGCCACAGCACGCCTTTGCATCTCCATTAAATGCACAAACAACAACGACAACAACGACAACAACGACAACAACGACAACAACGACAACAACAACAACAAATACTACCACTCAGCCCATTCGACTGCTGTCTGGGGTGTTCTTTGATGCTAATTACGACGATACGAATTACTTGCCGTCGTCTCAATGGAGTACCATTCTGTCCGCAAAGCCCATTCGGCTGCAGTTGTATCGATACATATTTATTTCCCCGCGTGTCAATGCAAACAAGCTCAATTATTCGTCATTATTGTCAGCAACAACAACAACAACAACAACAACAACAACGACGACGACGACAATGGCGTGTGACTGTTTGAGTGAACAGAGGTTTGTGGAGTCGATTCGCGAAGTTATATGCTATCCGCAGAAGAAAAACAGAACAAATTGGAACGCCTTGTCCAGTCGCTGGGCAAAGGGGATCATAGTCGACAACATTGAAGGTGCTGCGGACAATGCTTTGGAAGACAATCCCTTGCTGCGCATGAAGTCGTACGCGTATATTCGCAACTCGTTGCACAAATATCCGCGTCACAATATCTCCATTGCCGTCGACATGTTATGGGAGGACATTTTGATGCTGTGGCAGTGGTTGATGGAACAGGACCAA
Organism: Reticulomyxa filosa; assembly: GCA_000512085.1. NCBI lineage: Eukaryota > Foraminifera > Reticulomyxidae > Reticulomyxa > Reticulomyxa filosa. Next base: position 4,456 of record ASPP01005113.1, read on the forward strand.
TGGCAGTCAAAGGGCGAGGAGAATGACACCAAAGAAGAGAGCAATAGTGCCAATGCGAAAAAAAAGGAAGATAATGACAATGGCAATGAGAATAGGAAAGAACAGGATAAAGATAAGGATATGTCCTCTTCGAAACTGCTCAAGACGTTAAAAGATCGATTGAAGTTGCAACAATTTGCTTTAATTCAACAATTGAAATATCGACATGAGTTGCTCAATCAAATCCATTATGACAATGTTGATAAAACCATTCACACTTTGGATATGCACTCACGATCCACCATTTTGCATATTTACGAAATCGTGTTCATCTTTTTGCATTTGCAGTGCTCTTTGTCTTGGTATCCCCCTTTTCTCACCCATTTCATCCATTACGCCCATCAGCATCCACGCTCATCTGTGGGTGTCGAACAGATCAACGTCGCGAACTGCAGCGACGCAAAGGAAAGCGAGTGTGCAATGTTGTTCAAACAAGTCCCGTCCATCCTTTTAAAAAATACGTCTCAATATCAAAATACGAATGAGTGGAAGGCCACTTCAGATGCAAACTCAAAGCCACATGAAAAAGGAAAAGGAAAAAGAAAAGGAAAAGGAAAGGGAAAAGGAAAAAGAAAAAGAAACAGAATAAGCCGCAATGATCAAAACAATCACACGCAACCATCCAAAGAAGATAGAAATGACAAAATCGTGGATTGTGCAAACCCAATATCATTAGCCAAAGAGGAAACGACAGACTCCAAAGTTGAATGCAACACCGAGTCGCAAGTGCAAACAAATTCCACTGGCTTGCCATTGTCTGACGATGATAAGTCTTGTGATAATGAAGAAAACAAAATCCACAATTTACAGTCACAATGGCATGAACTGCAGCTTTGGAAAAAAAAAAGTCGAAGAGAGATTTGGCTCGGAGATTATTACAAAAAACAAAATTAATCTTAAAGTTCCCTGTATCTGGCAGGTTTTTGACACAAAACTTTTATCATTGGATTTGCAATAATCTCTCGTTGGCAAAGAAATACATTAAAAAGGTCAAGTCACTGCATCTGCATCTGAACCTGAACCTGCTTCGGTCCTGCAACTCCCAGTCCTGAACCCGTCCCGCAAGTTTGAAATGGTGAAGGATGAATCAAATTTGAAAACAAAATATAATTTTTTTCATTCAATAATTTTGTTAGCAAAAACAAAAACAATTCAAATCTCGCATTATAAAAAAACAGAAACACACATAAAAAAAAAAACCGGTCAATGACATCCCTTCTATTGTTGAATTATTGTGATTATTATTTTATCACATTCTAAAAATAGCAAAACATAAAACTAAGCAGGCCCCACAACAATTTAAAAAATAAAATAAAGGAAAGATTTCAAAGCTGAAATTTTTGAGTGTTTTCTTCCACTTTGATAACAATGGAACGACACATTGGCAAACTAGCATTATACTTTTCCGTAAGTCTTTCTACACGTTCAATCAAGTCTCTTTTGCGAGTGCAATAGAGTGGAATGTCAATGATAAATTTGAAAGTAGCCGGCAAATATTTGAACAATTCATTAGTAATATCTTTAATTCCATTCAAATGCGTCATTTGAATAAAATCTTTACAATAAGTATAATTTTTGATATTTCTCTCCACGCATTCCAACCACATTGTATCCATTTCATGGGAATAAGAGGACACTCGGATGGTTTCAATTCCCAATTTGTTGCTATTTTATTTTATTAAAAATGAACATTGGTTGTGAAAATGTGGATTCAATCGAATGATTGCATTATTCGGCAAACATCAGAATTAAATTAGAAAATCAAAAAACAATGACAATAAGGAGACAATAACCTGAAGATGTGTGTAAGTAGTAATTGCAATATGTTATTCAAATTGGTGACTGGCCGATCATAAGATGAAACGAACTGCGTAAATTGCAGCAATTCGATTGTTTCCAAATTATGACATGCGGAGGCAATAGATCGAAACAAAGATGGAAAATCTGAGTCACAAAGCGACAAATAAAAATCCCTCAAGTCTTTTCTGTGCACATGTGAAATGAGGTCTTCTCCACTTAGTTTCAAAGCCCTTAAGTTGTTGCCGCCAACGGTATCAATATATTGGGCCAACAGCTGAATGCTGTTCAAGCGCCGTTCTGTGCTATTGACCATCTTCAATTGGCAAACAGTTTTCGAAGACAGTTGTTTCATCCATCCATAATGAATACGTACATTCTCCAAATAACGTCCGGGTGACGACAGCAGCGCCTTCATGACAGAGAAGTTTGTTTGTTCAGTCGACATTTGAGAGGATAGGTCTAATGTTTGTAAGTGTAGTTTTTTTTCAATTATTTCGTTTACTCTTGTCTCATAGATATTATGTGCTTGTTTCGTTTGAGCATTGATAGTGCCTCTATTTATTATGTATTATTTATTTTTTTACTTGTTATTATTAATTATGGTCATTTGTTATTCTTTTTTTTTTTTTTTGTGAAAAATCAATCCCTCCTTTCGTGCACGCAACAAGAATGGAATAGAATAGAGTGAACGGAGTAATGGACAGAGAACGATACGTGACAGTTTCGTGCATAAACACATGACAAATGTTTGGATTGGTGGCAATGCTTTTGTACAGGTCGTCGACGAACATAACTTGTTCTTCCGTCATTCGGGAATGCAAACAAACGCAAAGTCGAATGGTGTGCAAGCTTCTCAAACCGCTTACACACCTGCATATGTGTTTGTGGCATTTGGTCATGGCGTTCGTCACTCCGTTCAGCATATCTTCCGTCAAGTGCAGCTGCAACACTTGCAACGACTCAAAGTTTGGCAGCATGTCGTTATATACCACGCTGCAATAATGCTGCTGAAACACATTCATTCCATCCATTATCAATTCAAACTCACAAATTGAGCGTTGCATTTTGTTTATCGTTGAGTACAAATCCAATAAATTTTTGTCCGACACATTGCTTCCGATGCAACCTTTTAATTCCTTTTTTTTTTTTGTTTATCGTTATCAAAAAATTGTATTTACTCCATTTTTTTAATTATTATTATTATTAAGATATTAAACACAGAGACTCAAAAAATTACCAACTTGTGACCCCAGTTTTATTGGCAATGAACCCCTTCTTTTTTTTTTTTGCCAGTCTTAAAAAAAAAGTGACAACTGAAAGGTCAATGGATAAATTGGTCAGATATTATCTTTTTTTTTTACAACTTTTTAATGGACATGCGTGTACAGAAAAAATAACAAAAAGCGCTGTTTTTTCCTCTCGTTGGTTGTAACTTAGGTAAAGCGTTTTTATAGAACCAGAGTGCTTTGTCAAGAGCTGGCATAGTAATGGTATGGATGTGCCGTCCAAAATTGAAAAGTTTATTTCGACTGCCTGCAAACTGTTGCTGCTTCGCTTCTTCAGTTCTTGCGGAAGTTGAGAGCCCATTCGAAAAGCACTTAGACAGTCCAAAAAAAGCACTTTGACATCGCTGATTACGTCTATTTTCGCTAACATATCATGAATTCTGTTCATCAATAAGAAAAAAAGATTATGCTCTTTTTCTTATTTTTTTTAAATATCCCAAGGGGAACGTTGGCTAGGAAAATGAGTGAACGTTTTGAACAAACAAAACTAGCTTTTGCAAAAGAGATCTTGTCGTTTATTATATCTGAGAGGTAAGCTGTTAAGATCATCCCCCATTGTCAACATGAGAAGAGAAAGAGAAAGTGAGATTCAGGACCTGTACATGAAGACATGAGAAAAAAAGATTTTATTTTTGCAAATAAATATATAAACCCATCAAAATACAGTTCAGCACATTACATTTTAGTCACCGGGTATGGAAGATGCAGCAAATGCAAAGTGTAAAACAAGAAAAGGAAAAAAAAGAAAGGATAAGACAAAGTTCAAATCGTGGACTTTGGTCCTGGGAAATTTTAAAGTATTTGAAAAAAAGATTAACAAATGATCAACCCGCCACTGTACAAAAAACTTTGAGGGTATGAAATATATGTTTTCACATGCACGCCAGCCTTTTTTTTGCATCAAGGATAGTAATCGCCGTCATAAGTGCCTCCACATAAGGTTCTGCTATCAGTGTATTGTTTAATGGCAGGGCTTGTCCATCCGCCAAATGCGACTGAATTATAATCACTGAAGCTTTCGACGTCCTATGATGTATACATGAATCTCCTTTTTCTACTTCTTTTTTTTTTGTGTGCACATCGGCTGTTTGGACTTAACATCATAATGGGCATACCAAAGCTGATAACTACTCAAGGCAGTGCAAGCGTGAACTTGACCCATGACTGTTTGCCATTCATATTGTGAGGAATAAATTCCAACACTTTTGCCATTCTTGACAACTTGTTCTGCCATCTTTTGTTTGTTTGTTTGTTTTGTCAACGGAAGGGTATATGAATCCGAAAACACGTAAAAAAAAAAAGATTGAACTTTTTGAACATAATCACAATTGCTGGAAGAGCTGTAATCTGCCCACGAGCAACCGGTGCTAGGATTGTATTCAATGTCCAACCACACCATTCCATATTCAACTGTGCTGTTGAGATTTTGCGGTACTTTCTTCCATTTAGATAACGACTCGGACAAGTTGCCCATCATCCAGTTCACTTGTTCAACTGGACTTTCACTTGCACAAGGAAACAAATACACATCTGTGTATTTCACTCCTGCCGCTTGTGCATCATCCTATTCATTACACAATAACATGTTTTTTGTATAAAAGGGATAAAAGCAAAGAAGCAACGCCTTACGTAACAAGGTTATGGATAGATGTGTCATCAAAAGCTCCATAGCTGTGCCAAGCTCGGGTTATCATAAACTCAATATTCTCAGCTAAGCAACTCCAGTCACTGACGTCACCAGCCACGTCAATTCCCAACACGGCTGTAGTTACGCTCAATAAAGAGCCAAACACTGCTATACAGCACAAGGCCTTCGAAAATGCGGTCATCTCTTACAATTGAAAACACTATAATGATCGAGAGTTTTTTTTTTAGAGATTAAAGAGGCGGTCACTTAAAAGTGCCACAAAAGTAAAATAATTCAAGAAACCTTTTCCGAAAAAAAATTGAAGAAAATCCAAGTTAAATGTGAAAGGAAATAAAATAATTGTCACGAATCCATGTTTCGGGAGGTAGGACAAATTAAACAATTTGTTCCTCATTTTTCTCTCAAAACTGAGAAACAAGAAGAGTGGCCAAAAAGGAGGAAACAAAAACGCTTCTACCCAAAGACAAGTTTCACAGTATTTTTTTTCCCCTTCTTTTTTTTATGATCTCTCCAATCCAAAGATCTCTCTACTTCGTTCATATGTGACAAAATATAAAGTGCACCAGGCCACTTTTCTAACAATGATGGGAATGAAGCCTTTGTACAAAGCCATAACCCCTTCTTTCCGAGGGATACTAACCAATCCATGGAACATTCCCCGGTATTCATGCACGCGGCCCGATTGATTCATTAGCCTCGTTTTGACAACATCGACAGGGGTGCTTACACAGGCACTAATGATGGCAGCACCAAAAGAGGAGTACACGGTTAGCAAAAGCCCGTCTTGATTCACCACTTTGTATGTGTGCAACAGCTCTTTTTTGATGTGATCATAAGTACCAATTTCCGCGGCGTTAATTAAAAAGGCTCTGGCAACGTTGGGACGAACCCCTGCCCAAAACCCTACAATTCCTTCTTTCTTGTATATATTCGAGATCACCACACTCATCCTTAACCGATGCAATGTTTGTGACGCTTGCATTTGCGTCTTCAGCACATCCGTCGGGTTCATCACAAGTATACCAATGGCCCCTGCCGTACCACCAGCGATTATTCTTGTCACTAACCCTGGTTGGGCCGGTGAGCCATCTCCGTTGCCGTTATTCGACAATGAGTTCGCTATGCGAGCTATCGAGTCTCGCACCGGCTCAAAGATTACAAAGGCCAAACCCGTGTAACTCACCTTTAAATATTTGCACCCGTGACACACTTTTTTGTTTTTGTTTTTTTTTTGAGGGATAGGGAGAGAAAAAAAAAGGAGAGGCCACTAACTTGTCTTATCAGTGCTGGTGTTAAGCCTTTAAATAACGCACTAGCTCCTTCATGTTTAGCTATTACCGTTGCTGCATTGATCATTCCAGAATATACTCTTTCTCCGGTCTGAGAAGCAACACGCTGAGCACTGTTCGCAACTGACTTTTGTGTTTGCAGCCTTGTCTTTATCACGTCCGTTGGCAGTGTACATGTTTCTGCAACTACTGAACCGCATGCACTTGCCAGCAATCGACGCATGGCTGCACCAAATGGAGTAGAATTTGGTTCGGTGGAGCCCGTGGAAGTGGGCTCGACGGCGGCTGAATCAATATTAGACTCTTCCATTGACACAAAAGGTTTGAGACCATGGTTTTACTCAAACTTTCCCTGTTGAAAGGGATGTTTACTGTTTGGTGCAAATGTTAACGATATTTAATTGAAAAAAGAAAAAAAATAAACAAGAAAAGAAAAAATAGACAAAAAAGAGAAAATAAAAACAATAAAAAAATAGAAAACAAAAAAAAATTTTTGAGTTTGGCATTAGCACTTTTTAATTATTTTGATAGTAATAGTAATGGAGAGACGCCAAACAACAACAAGAATCACGTTAGCGTCCCCCTTCTGTCCAAAAATATAAAAAATATAAGTTTTTGTGTTTATGCACACGTTGGTGAAAGACTGCAAGTTTTTCAACTTTGTATCAATTCGTCTTCAGTCGTGTGACGGATCAAGGTATATTATGTGGACAAGAAAGCTTGGTTTTTCCTTTTGGAATATACGTTCAATAGATCGCTAGTCTACGAAAAGGTTTGAGATAACAAATACAACAATTAATTTGATTAATATCAACAACTGCAGTAAATAGGCTTATACATGTTGATTATATTTTCGTTGAAAGTATTCAATTTGTGGACAACATAGTAAAATAGTAATTTAAGATTACTTTTTGTACAAGTTTACAGAAGTAATATCCAAAACAAGATTAAAGATATATATCATATAAGTATGTATAAAAGTACTGACACAATAAAATAATACATTATGAAAATAATCGATTTTCTAAGTCAAAAATCAATATATTTAAAAACCTTTTTAAAAGTATGCTAACATTCAAGTGTCAAAATACATTTTATTTTTTTCTACAATTTTTTGTCAATTACAGACATTTTCTATAACATTGATACTTAACGTTATTAATTTTTATAATTTTTTTGTGTTTACCTTTTTTTTATTTTAATTTTGGAAAGGTTTTAGCTTTGTTTATTATATGTTTTATTCTTTTGTTGATATAACTTTTATAAATATTATTAACATTTTGACTTGTGATAGTTTTTGATAATTACATCTTTGTGTTAATGCATGTTTTAATTTATATGTGCATATCAATTTCATTGTTTATTTTTTTACATTTTAGGATTTTCTAGGTTTTTTGAAAAAAAGTCAAGCTTCAAAGAGATGAGATTACTTTAATTATATCATTGTAGACAAGCCCTTATCACGCATGGCTGAACGCTTATGGAACTGAGGAGCTCCCTTTGGGTTAAACCTCATCAACAAACTACCTCTTACTTGCTTTCTTTACTTTCTTTTGTCCTTTGATTTATTCTTTAATTTACTTTTGTTTACTGAAAGTCAATCTCATTTCGAGTAACACTCTTTCGTATTACATTTAGTGAAGCTCTTCACCGTAGACTCCCCACAAAGCTCTGAATTTTTTAAAAGTATTAGCAATAGAAAAAAAAGAAAGTAAGTTTTGGCAATGTTTTTGAAAGAGGAATATCAATTCTTCCTTTCCCAGTAATATATCATCTCTTTTTTTTATAATTTCTTCCAAGGTTATGTTATAAATACTACGGAAATTTTTGGTTTGTACGACAATTTATT
>ASPP01005115.1:0-21187 GCA_000512085.1 Reticulomyxa filosa
GAAAGAACAACAATAATGGCAACCAATCTCATTGAACCGCCAATTAAAATTTGTCGAATTGCCTTGGATAATGGTCATTGTTGAAAATTCTCAGCATTCATCAACGTGCGTCGAAAGTGTGGTCCCTTCATTTGCAATGGTGACAAGAGCGGATTAACCTTGCATTACGTGTTTGCGCTTGAAAAGTCGAACAAAATCTTCAAAGCGCAATCACGTGACAATATGCATCTTGGTGCTGCCCGACACGAAAACAAATCTGCCAAGGAGGAAAAAAAAAAAAAGACGTCGATATCGTTTCCCATTTTGTGCGATACTGTCACATTCTACAGCATCACAACAACAGCAGCGAAACTCTGGATTGACCGAACTACTCTTTTAATGTCGTGATTTAATTTGGTGGATGATTTGTGCGAATGTCATCAACAAACAAGAAGAATAGGATGATAATGAGGAGGATGGCGGTGATGAAGAGAACAAAGATTATTCCGAGGCGAATATTTTTTTTTTTAAAAAAAAGATAATATGTCGATTTTATTGTTTCGTTATATAGAATGGCTCTTCACATCCACAAGTGGCGACGTTGCGCATTCTTCGACATGGACGAATTCCACAATATCAAGTGCAGCCCATGTCTTTTATTTATTAGTCAATTGTTTCAAGACGTTGTGCTGGTGTTGTGTGTGTGTACTGATAGTTGGATGCCGCTGCTATATTTCGGCGACTCTCTCTTGGAGTGACTTTTAAATCGTCAATACAAATGGCGCAGCAGCAGCATCGAAGGCTTTAGATATTGGCAATGTGTTAGTAGCGATGGCCCCCCCCCACACAATATTTTGTGTCGGCAGGTCGAACCTCTCTCTATCAAAAAACGTCGCTATGGTTACGAAATTGTTCGGTTTCCAAAAATCGAATCACTCGGATTCAAAAAGTGAAAGGGTCTGCCATTGACAAGACCGACACTCAAAGAAATGGTAGCTCTAGTGGATAAGAGCATTTCAATGATACTTGCTTCCCTCCAAGTCGGCCCAATCATCCAAAATAACGGGAATACTTAATGGGAATCAAAGCGCACATTTGAACACAAGAATAAGAACTCAAGAGGAGTTGTCATTATTTGGTTGGTCATTTGTGCGTATATCCTCTTTCATGTTACCTGACGCTGTAATCTTGCCTTTGGGTCCATTGCTTGAAAAAGTTTTTGTTTTATGTGTACATATTTGATATATAACATCTTCATAACGTATATTCATTATTTATTTATATGTGTGAACTTTTGAATAGATCTTTAAAGGTATGCAAATGGAAGTTGGCAAGTTGTTGCTGTTAATATTACTATTGATGCTAAAGTGAATCCCCAGCAAAAATGGTAATGGTAATAGCAACAGAATGCATCGATTATGGATCATGGTATTATGCTTTGAATATTGTATATCATTTGAAAAAAAAATCAAAGGTCCAAATCAGTGTAATGTGCTCATGATTGATTGTATTTCAAGTTATAATATTTTTTTATAATGTGATTGGAAAAAATTTAAAATATTTATGATGGATACACACGTATACAACTAGATCTCAAAGAATACAACACGCATCAATCGAACATTGGAAAGTGAATTGAAGTCAAATAATGTCAAGCTTATGGCATATCCGATTACAAGGATGACACTTGCCTCAAACTTTATTGTCTTTTGTTCTAATTGTAATTTCTTTTAATTTTTTTAATTGAAACATTTCTCCAGCTCACCGATATATTCATCAAATTATATTCACTGTGAAAAATTTCCAAATTTTCATATTTTAAATCTAAAAGAAAATTCAAATCGAGTCTATCTGCATATTTTCGTTTTCACTTGTGTCTTTGATAATATGCAATACTCTTCTATTGTTTAGAGTTAGTGCTATTCTAAAAGAGCCACGCTTAAGCGTCGACCATAAGAAATAGTAATTGACTATTCCTGGCAAAAAAAAAACCTCGAGTACGATAAGAGAAAGAAAAGGTTAAGTAGATTCTGAATCCAATGAAGCCAATAAAGATAAAAATAGCGGTAATATCGGTGATTGGCAAGTTCTTTGGTCATGAAAATGTCAGAAATTCCAAAAAAGAAATATCTAAAAAACAAAATCGCTCATAGTTTTGCTTGACAATTGATTGTAATTGTTGCAAGAGAGAGTAAAACATTGCAGGCATTGGGCAGTGAAAATTCATTCGCTTTTTGGTAGTTGGGTGCTCAAATCCTAACAAATGGTTGTGATGTGCATTAAAGTCATTTCTGTTCCAATTATATTATATGCTTTTACAGTAGAGCCAATCAATAATTTTTCAATTTGCAAATCCCAATGTTTCGATAATAGAGTTTGTCACCCACCACTCCTAGTCCCAAGTGCTGCGATTGCAAGTGTATTTGATGTGTTCTTGACGTTTGCATGTCACAATTAATATACGAGAGCACATATTTTCTTCAGTGTTGTGACAATTGACGAGCAGCATCGAGTTTTTTTTCATTTCCTTCAAAGGCTTCAATACATGCACTACGATGCTGATTGACACATTTCACCATATCGATTTCAAAATTTTCTAACCTTGAAAAAACTGAGCAAGCAGGATGACAAGGATTGGCAATATGTTTCACTCGATTATCCATTGTTTCAATCTTGTTTTGTTCATGTCATATGGCAGCGTGTTAATCGACATTTCCCATCGTTTTGTTTGCTGTTTTTCATTTGTGTATGTATGTATTGCAAAAAAATGCGATATCTGACAAGATTGGTCCTTTTGCAATACACAAGTGTCTGCAAATGAATAGAATGGACTTATACAGCGTTGTAGCGATGCGGAGAGTGCTTGGGCAGGATTCTGCAGGTGACAACTCGATTGCTGCAGTACGAGTAATTGCACAAGTTGAAGAGTTGGTGCCACAAACTTGTTATTAGAGAACTGTGCATTGACTCCAAATAAGGGCATTTTTCCGCAAATGACAATTGGCCGGTCTTAAACACGTTTACATAAAACACGTCAATCACCGGCATATCTGAGCCAACAGTGCAATAACAAGCGCTGTGAGGGATAGCATTTCCGAAGAAATGTGGCAAACAAAAAAAGATTTCTTTTTTAAAAAAAATAAAAACTGTGTGCACTCTTGATATTCCTTCAAAATCTCCAACAATCTTTGTCATACATGGCTGCATTGAGTACGTTTATGACATATGGTGTAATGCCATTTAGATTGGTAGCACTCTGTTTTTTGTTGTTGTTTATCTCCCTCCATATTTGCAATATCAAGCAAAAAAAAAAATAAACTGTTTGTTTGCTATGTAAGTAGTCCATCCAAATCTCACAACACGGATGAAATTTGGTACAATGATGTCTTGTGTCTGCGAGCCAACAAATGTGATCCTTTTGGTGTATTGCGTCGTGACGCTTCATATCGTTTTCTTTCTTTTTATACTTTTGTTTTTTTTTCTCACTCCTACTCACTCTATCTCTATCTTTTTTAAGTTCCCTTAATGGTCCATCTTCTGTAACTCGCAAACCTTTTCAGCAAGTAAAACTAAGCAATTCAAGCTAACAGTAAATAGAATAAAGCACCGGAAAAATCTTTCGGGTAAAATGACAACATTGCAAGCGAATAAAAACTCGGGCCAGAACAAAGGGGCCAAACGAGCGAAACAAACAATGTGGAAAGAGTAAACGGGAAAAAGTCCCCGAACAACACAAGCAGGAAAAAGACAATCACCAAAACAAAACGGATTGGATCGGTTGCATACGGACGAAAAATCGCAAAGAAAAGATGCAGAAGATATACGTAAGTATATAACCGCATTGCAGAAAATGAAACATAAACCGAAGAAAGATAAGGAAAAAAACAAAGGAAGAAAATGAAATGATGTTTGACTTTAGCGCGATCAAAAACGCTCCAAAGGAAAGCAAAACAAAATGGAAAGACATATCCGGAACAAAAGATTGGAATCGTGACAGACACATCAGGATATGATTGTCCATATTGCACATTCGTGACACACTAGACGAAAAATATAACAAGATAAATGTGGAAATTCAACGAGAAAACACAAGGAAACAGGACTTGTAATGGATGGGATTGTACAAAAGTACAATTACAGCCAAAAATAATAAAAAACTAAGAGATTATGGAACACATAGTAAATGATTTCACCAAGTATATATGGGACGAAATAATAAATGACGCAATGCAAAATAATTGGGATAGCGCAAGAAATAGAAGTTGACCAGGCACTACAAAGTTGCGACGCACAAAGAGTTGGATACGAGAAAAAATAAAAGCAAAGAAAGTGGAAATGAAAAACATTATGTAGTGGACGCGACAGAATACTTTGACAAGCAAAAGGATCCAAATTTTATATTTAAAAAACAAGATACTATAGACGAGACAGCGAAAATATATATGACAAACAAAACTTAATACTTGGAAAAGTAGATCAGATAATAATTGCGATAACAACATTGCAAATCCAGATGGCAGAAATCAAAGCAAATCAAATAACATTGATGAAAAGGGCATATTTAACTGAAAGACAATCAGAAGATATCCAATTCAAGCACATGAAACTATCAAAACAAATGAACGAAATAACATAAAATACTAGTGGAATGAAGGAAGCAATTCATGAAACGCAAATAAGTATACAAAGAATAGATGAAAACTCAAAGTACACAATAACGGAAATAAGAAGGCAGAAGGAAATGATACAAGGATGGCAAGACACATCGAAAAACAAGACGATGTAAAGGATAAAGCAAAGCAATAAGTAGAACAAAGAAGTGAAGACAATAAAGCAAAGTAAAGAATACCGCAATACAAAATAATAGTCAAGAAAGAAAAAATAGTTATGACAACAAAAAAGGCGGACAAGAAACGTATAGAATGAATATGAAACATTATACAACGATCCAAAGAATAATACATGATAGAAGAAAAAAGGAAATAAAAGAAGAAAATGAAGAAAAAGAATCCACACGAAAAGGGCAAAAATAATAATGAATTTAAGGATAACCAAATGCTGAAAGATAGAACAGATGAAATTATACCGTTCGGACACAATTTCAGTAACAAACAGAAACTAGAAGGAACAACAAACGAAGAAAGTAATAAGCTTAGAACGTTTCGAACCAAGAATTAGAGTGGATAACAGTAAAAATGGTCAAAGGAAATATATGGTAATAAAGGATTCAACTACGAATGACGCGACATTAATACGAAGAAACCTATTGCAAGCAAAAAATGATAGGAAAAATAGAAAATATTACAAGGATTGAATTCCGCAACACGTCAAAAATATAAACAAACAAGGATATGCTCATAAAAAGAATAGACAGAATACACGAACGAAATACAGAAGAACAGACACCAACAAGAAACTGAGAGATCCCTAGGAAAGGACACAAACGGAAAGACATCTCATAAGGATAGTAAATCGTATTAATGCAAAAGGACAGGCCGGCAATTGTAATGCATTTGGCAGAGATTTTGCAAAGTATGATTGGAAGAAAATTGTGGACCGGTGCAGCAAAAATGAATGGGAATACGCGAAGTCACAAGGATTTATGACCCACGACCAGTTGTTGGGAACGTATACTGATGAAGTGGAGGAGGAAAAACAAAGACAACGATTCTGTAGCGTTAGGCAATAAGTATGCGGATAAAGCAATCAATAAAGAAAAAGAGCGACGTAATGATTCAGGATTTAGGTTTAGGAATGATAAAGGTCAAACATTGAATGACACATATTGGATTGTGGAAGAGCCCCAAGTATCAACGCATGAGTTGGCGAGTTGGGAGCGAAAATCGCAGATGCAGGAAATGGTAACAGAGATGACGACGGATCATGCGGAAGCAAGAGGGAATCAAAACCTGGAAGAAATGATTAGAGTAGTAACTAACGATATGACAGAGATGACAGTGCATAAAGCTGAAATGTTGGCTGCGCAAGAATAAAAATGGAAGTGTTAAAACATCATGCGGCATCAGACCATTACCCAATAAAATGCAGATTTGAACAAAGTGAAACTGGAAATGTAAGTCCAAGGAGATTACATGTACCATATCACTGTAGGGTAAGTAATGAAATTAAAACTGTACTTTCTGCAGAATCAATTCATATTTTGCACAGTCGACGCTTAAGCGTCGCTCTTTTGGAGCACTTGATGTTTTTTTTTCTGGCACCAACTCTAACCACATAAGAAGGGTCTATTGCATATTATCACATGAAATCCAATTATTGTTTTTTCAAAGATCAGATCTATCTGCATATTTGATTTTCTTTTAGATTAAAATACTAAAATCAGAAATATTCAGAAATTTTTTATAATGAACACAATTTGACAATATCAGGTAAGCTGGAGAAATGTCAAATTATTATTAAAAAAATCACAATTGGAATAAAAGACAACAAAATTTGAGACAAGTATCACACTTGCAATTGGATTGCCAAAAATTGGCATCATTTGACTTTACTTCACCTTTCTTGCTGGTACCGCAACCACCACTTTCCAATGTTCGATGGACACATGTTGTATTCTTTGAGACCTATTATATAGTGTGTATTTATCATACATGTTTCAATTATTTTCCAATCACATTATAAAAATATTATAACTTGGAATACAAGTTGCGAAGCTCACCCTTTCAATCAATCATGAGCACATTACACGGATATGGACCTTCACATTTTTTTTTCCAAATTATTCGTTATGTAAAGAATAACACCTTGATCCATAATCAATGCACGCCGTTGCTAATACTATTATCATTATTGCCGGGTTCACTTCATCAATGACAATATTAACAGCAACAACTTGCACACTTCCATTTGCACACTTTTAAAGATCTATTCAAGCAACACATAAATAATAAATACACGTTATAAAGATGTTTTATGTTAAATACGTACACCAAAAAAAAAAACTTTTGAAGCAATGGACCCAATCACGAATTATAGCGTCAGGTCACAGGAAAGATACAACCGCACAAATTACCAACGAAATAACTTGAACCCTTGTTGGGATGTGTGCGCTAGTTTCAATGATAATGCTTGTATCAAGTATTCCGTTTTTTGGAACAATCGAACTGACTTGAAGGAAGCTAGTATCACTGAAAGGCCCTTCCCTAGAGCTACCATTTCTTTGAATGACAGTCTTGTCAATGGCTGACCATTCCACTTTTCGAATTCAGATGATTCGGTTTTTGATAACCGAACAATTCGTTCGTATCCGCAGCGACGGTGTCTTTGAGGTGATAGAAGTAAGACGAAAAAAGAGAGAGGCGGGCTCCACTGCTGACATAAAATATTATTAAATATCCATTCAGCAGGGCCCAGCGCCACCAACACGTTGCAAATATCCAAACTTTTGTTTGTTCAGCAAACAGAGCGACTTTTGAATCATCGACCCGTTTATCAATTGGTACGGCCTTGTTTTTGCAATAAATGCGCAATAACATTTGCCCTCTTCCGCACACATCACAGCTGTGGTATGAACATTGACTGTATTTTGTGGTCGTCGTCATTGTCGTCGTTGGCACTGCACTTGGCGTTGTTACATCCATCCAGCAGCTTCCATTGAGGGGGCACCGTGTAAAGTAATCCACGATAAGAATCGACAGAGTCGCTACTTGCGATTGTGAAGAACCATGACAAAGTAACAGTGGCAGACAATCTTTTTTTTCTTTTTAAAACAATTCCAACGACGATATAGTCTTGTAACCATCTTTTTCTAAATCCTCATCATCTTTTTATTTGCTAATGGTCTTGACTTGAGTATCGCAAAATTTAGTCCATCAAATTGGAGCCATAATAACATCGGGGGAATAGTCCCATGTGATAGTGGCTTACTCGACTGCCATATATGATGTCTTCTATAACGTCTGCATCCCCTTTTTTTTGTTGTCCATTTTTTCGATCAATCCAGCCGCTGCTATGTGACGATATCGTTTTTATTTTTCTGCGTGGCATTTTGAAGTCTTTCTTTCTGGACCTTGATGCTACCCAACGACGAAAGCAAGCTTACCAAGAAAAAAAATGTCCCAGTTCAATTGAGGACATCTTTCTTCAAATATTCCAATGCCATCATCTGATGGATATTTTCAAAATACGAAGCTCATCCACTCTTGTCGCCCTTGTGATGAAGGGACACATATTGACATTGCATAATGGTTGCTCTTAGAAGTCTTTGCATCAATCACCACGCAACGCATTCATTCGACAACATTTGCATGGACGCTTCAATGATTGAGTGATGATATAATTCGTGTTTCTTTCTTCATTATTAGGCGTATTTGTTCTTGACGTTCTTGAGTGCCATGGTTCAACGACTTTTGAGCGCACTACACGATTCACAATTTAAAAATCACATTGACTCGAATCCAACTAAATTTGGCGACTTGCACTTCAATGTCCTCCGCGAACTGTGATAATGCAATCAATACAAAGTCTTGCGTCGCATCCAATACGACGCCGTCTGTAGATCACAGTCGATCTGGAGGCCATCACTGCAAGAGTAGATTGCCTTGCTGTCTGTCGAATAAGTGGTACTGATCTTTGCCGAACTGAGGAGGCTCTCTATCTCTATCTATCTCTTTTCACAATGATTAATGCTTATACCACTCCGCGATCTCACCATTTCTCCTATCAGCAGCACACAAACGACTAAAAAGCACAAGTTGCGAATATGCGCACAGTCACGATTAATTTCGATACTAGTAGTTAGCGCTATTTTTATAACAATCGCGCTTCACTTGCTTGTTGAGACATGTAAATCGCAGCTAGACTACCTCTTTGCGGATGATTGTTGGCTTGGCACAGCGCCAGAGACTTGATTGCACCTATGTTGATGGCTAGCAACTTCTTTTCAATTGTTCGGGTACTACTGCAAGATTTTCACACTTCTTCATTTTCTTTGATTGGAGTGTTTTACGTGAAGGTAGTGAGTGTATGGAATACGAAGTTTCTACTCGTTGGCGTGAAGATCCAGTGCATAACTACACAAGTAAATCTGGAATTTTTTTTTTTTTTTAACAGGTTCAACGCGATATAGTCTCGATTTTCTCTTTCTTTCTCTTCATCTTCATCATTTTCTTCATGCTCATATTCCTCTTCTTTCCTTGTCAATGTGTTGACGGGTTTTCGCACAATTCCTTCAACAAGTTGAACCACTCGCACACGGAACATTCTCTCAATGTATTGGTTTTCTCGATCGCTGTGAGTAATGTATTCACTAACAACGTAAATGTTTTTCTTCATTAACTTCCACTTATCCTTTGCGATACCATTGTATGTATATTTTCTATTTTGCGCGTATCACTATCTCTTTCTTTTTGGCGGGCTTTCTTTCGTCTCATAGCACTAAGATCCAACTTTCCGGGACTGGTCTGGGAATCTTGTCCAACTGTTTCACGAGAGCGGATGGACTTCGTACTTGAAAAAACCACTTTCTTTTTGGTGAGAGACATGCTTTGAGCGGCATTTCCAGACATCCAATGTTTCGATTAGCGATTTGACGGTGGTAACATTTTTATTCTTTTTTTTCAGTCTTGGTCTTATTCGTTGCGATTCATCCTGTCAGCTTATGCCAGGGTTAAAACCCAAAGTCGCGAAAGTGCGTACGCATACGACCAGTTTCGACACGATTGGTTATCGTCATTTTTCGAACTATGACCTGTAAATGCGGTCCAACGTTCTCTTTGCAGATAATTGTCGGTGTGGCAAAGCGCGAGAGACTTGATTGCACTTGTATTGATTCCAGTTGGTCCACGCCCATGAGTGCGACTTTGCATGTCTCCAGGTACGAAGAAAAATTCTATAGCAAAACTCAACAAGGCAATCTGACTGGTTTTTAAAAAAAAAAAATTCAAAGCGATACGTACTTGTCACGTTTTCTTCATCATCACCATAATCTTCTATTTTTTCTTGCTAGTGTCTTGGCGAGAGTTTCGCACAACTCCTCCACTGAATCGAGCCACTATCACACTGAGTAATTCTCCCGACGTAGTCGTTTGCTCGATATCTATTCTTTATTTTTTAACAACGTCCAAACATCTTCTTCCTCGACTTCCACTTATTCGTAAGTCATGTCGCTGCCGTCGTTGCGGACATCGCCATATTGATATCATTTCACGTTGAGTCTTTCTTCTTGCGAGATTGCTTTTGTATCGAACGGCGCCAATATCCAGATTGTTGTGATTTGTCTGGTAGAATTTTCCACAATGTTCTAGTGCCACCACATAATGACAGTCTCCAAATACGAAATTTATACGATCGCTACCCTTGTGATCAAGGACATACTTTGGCCTTGGGTAATACTTGTTATTGGCGTTCGCATATCGCAATGCGCCATTCACATGTTGAGGCGATCCATGAGTGAGTGCAGTATTTTTTTTTCTTTTTCATTATTGTCTAATTTTTTTTTTTTCATCTTTTTCTTCTTTCTTTTTTCTTTTTTTCTTTTTTTCTTTTTTCACATTGTCTCTTTATTATTATTTTTTTTTTCTTTTTCATTTTTCAACATTTTTTACTTTCTTTTTTATTTTTCATTCTTCATTTTTTTTTTCATTTTTCTTAAATAAATTTTCAATATCACCCCCCACCACTTTATATACTTTCTTTTCCCCCCTTTTTCTAATTTCTTTTCCCCATCTTTAAAATTCATTTTCCCCCTTTCCAATTCATTTACCCTTTTTTTAACAATTTTTCCCTCCCTTTTTTCTATTCCATTTTCTTTTCCCCCCAAATTTGAGCTACCCTCCAACCTCAATAAAAATGAAAAATAAAAATAAAAATAAAAAAAATAAAAACTTTTACAATCTTTTTTTGCATTGAGCCCTATTAAACACACATTCATAAATTGAAATAATTTTTCATTTTTTTAAAAAACAAAAACATACTTTTTGCATTGGAGCTAAAAGCTATCATTTCAATCACCTATTTTTTTTTTTTGTAACAGGGAGGAGCAAAAAATTTGTTTTGATGGGGGCATGCCTATTCACAACATACAAACATTTAATAAAAAAAATAAAAAATAAAAAAATAAAAAAATAAAAGATTCAAACTCTTTCATTTTTTTTTCAACGCCGGATGGCTTCAACCCCGAATTGTTCTTTGTAAGGAGTTTGGAGTGGGACGTATACAGTTGTTGTTTTTTTTGCAGACGGGTTACGGCTATCAATGAAAAAACAAACACAGTCAATTATGTCAAAAAAAAAAAAATATATATAACAAACCTTTAGTACTCCTTGCGGAGACGGAGGGCCTTACCCCATATTCAAGATATATATTTTTTCTTTTGCTGAAGGATGCAAAGCATCCGCACAAAAAAATCATTATTTTTTTATCAAAGTGCTGAGTCTGTTAAAAAAAAACAAACACACTCTTTTAAGTTGCAAAATTATTTAAAAAATAGAATAAAGACTTACCAATGTTTTGCGAAGAGTGCAGATATCACCCTAATTACGAATTGGTACGAGAGGACACAATAACAACAAAAAAGACCTTTTTTTTTCTTAAGTAAGACATAAATGCAAAACTAATTAATGTATAAAAAAGATGCAAATTTGCAATTTTTTAAAAATATTTTCACATTTTGATAAAATAACTTGAAAAAAAGAATTGTTAAAATTTTTGCATATTATTTCATTTTTGGTTCTACATTTGTGATTCTAAAAAACGGATTAATTACAGATAATTGAATTAAAATTATTTTTTTGAATGAACACTTACTTTTTCTTAAGTAACGACTTTTCTCTGGAAGAGAAAAAGCTTCCCCTTTTCGAAAATGTTCTCTTGAACATTACGAATGTGGTTTGGCTATCCTATCTTCAAACAATCTAACAATCCAAAAGTATTTAACATGGAGTTCGCTTCTCGAGGACTCCTTCTCCAATGCACTCCTCTGTAAAACTGCAACATTTACCAAAAAAGAAGAGAGTCAGTGTAAACCCAAGACACTCAAAATGACAACACCATTCGAAAAAAAGGTGCTGTCATCGCGGCCTAAACAAATACGTTTTTCTATTGTGGTCTCTCCTGACATTGGCAACATTCACGTTGACGTTGTGTATCTATCTTCACAGAGAGGATACCATTTTTTTCAACTTCAAAACAAAGTTTACACCTGGCAAAGTTTGCAATTGTTTTTAAAGTCAAGACTCCAAAGTAGACTTGATGAAAAAAGGGATCCTCGAAAAGAAAAACATGACACCACAATTGCAATCCGTGGCAGATACGCTACAGAGACTACCGAATGTGCGTCAAGACAGCAGAGTACTTCAAGCGAGAGGTACTAATAAAAGAGCTGATGACAATGATAATGGATTCTGAGAATGTTGTGCGGCTGGGCGAACAGAATGAAGACAACATTGCAACAAAGAGACACTACGAATCGGTTCCTTCGTATATCTTTTCAAATGACTTTGTAAATAAAGCTGCGTTGGACCAAATCGTCGACTCACCGACTTTGACGACGACAGCACACCTGTAGACAACAATAACGCGAATGAACCGTTGATGATCTGAAGTGCAAGATTGTATAAGAGGTCACTATCATGATCCATAATACTCAATTACTCGTGACTGTGTCGTCGGCGAAATAGGGTTGAATTAACTAACAATAGAAAAGGTTTTTTTTTTTTTTTTTTTAACATACGTACATATTATGTATACATAATGTACATATACACATACCTATGTGTATATTGTAATCTCTTTTTTTTTTTTTTACTTTTTAATTTGTTGAATTGCATATCGATTTTTGACATTTAAAAAAAAAAAATTGTTAACTTTTTGCAGATGTAATCAAATACATTGTGAAAGTGATCGAATTCAATAGGAAAGATCACAATGGCAACAACTACTTTACTACCAAAAAGGACCATGGCTTGCTTGTCACAAGGAAGACAATTGTCAAGCGACTGGAGAATGGCAGCCACAATGAAGAAAGTCTTCTTGCTTAAAGACAAAATCACGGATCCAGTCTCAGCTTTTTTTTTTTTTCTAAACATTTTCTCAGCTTTAAGCATTCCAAATGTGGGTATATCCAAAAAAAATATATATATATCCATATTGGACAAGCCAACATGTTAAATGTATCAATTGTAGGATTGAAGCCCACTTGAGCCTATTGCAAATAGTGGCAATGGAAGACTTGGAGGACAAAGGTACAAACATTGAAAAGTCTTTGTTTTGTTTTGAAAAGAAGAGAAAAGAAATGTGAATGTATAGGATGTGTATTGACTAAACAATTTTATTTGATGACCTGAATGAAAAAAAAAAAAGATACTTTGAATGTGTTGGCGATGTGGACTCAATAGTGAAAACGTGTGCAGAAGTGCTGAGGTAGAAACATATTATTTTAGATTGTTAGATACTCTGGCACTTCTGAACGAGCAATAGGATCGGCATGGAAGAGCAGCCCAAGATTTTGGAAGAAAAAGAGAAGGAGTTGCAAAAGGAGGAATTGAAACTTGTCAATGAAGACGAACCAAAATCAGTCCAAATATATCAAGGTGATAATCGGATGTGTCGTGATTTGCCATCCAAACACCGCCACACAAAGAAACACCCATTTCATGATAACGGTCATTACAAACTATTTCCAATATCTCTCACAACATGCTTATAAAAGTTAAACACTTTCTCAAAAATATAGCAATATTTTATTTTTTTTTCGTTTATTATTCTTTTTTGCTATCTTTTATTTTGATTGGAAATGACCAAGATGTAAAAGAATGTTCGGTATTATTTGTGGTGAAAAAGTTGATAGATACAAATGCCTGGGAAGGATTGATTATTTATGAAGACGGAGAAACAAATAAATCTCAGCGAATGATTGTGCATTTGCCTAAAGGCAGTAACAAAACGTTGTCTCCCAACAAATATTGATGACGATGATGAGACCACTGAATTGTTCATTGAATTAGGCCAATATTGTTCAGTGGTGCATAATATATTTTTTGTGTTATACATTTCTTCATTGTGATCATACACAACACTAAAATCTGTTAATATCGATCATGTATTGCAAGAGGGGGAAAAAATAATAATAAAAAAAATTTTAAAAAATCAAGAAATAATGCTATGGCCGAAAACAAGAATATATGTATATCACATGGTACCAAGAAGAAAAGAAATCGGTTTTCAATACAGGATTTCCTTAACGAAAATAAAATTGGTTGGGTCCTCATGCACCACTTGATACAACTGTGGAGTCGGGATGCTTTAGTTCTTGCTCAACTCAAACAAAAATGATTCACATGGAAGATGAGAAAAACAAAAACTTGAAACATATTATCAAAAATTTTAAAATTGACATGATGAAATATATCAATCATCATCACAATGCATGTATTAAAGCCTTTGAAGAAAATGAAAAAAAAAACTCGATGAGCTGCTCTATCAATTGTCACGACACGGAAGAAAACATTTGCTCTCTTATATTAATTGCGACATAGAAACGTCAAAAACACATCAAATAGCATTATTAGTTCTCAAATATTGGGATTTGCAAATTGAAATATTATTGTTTGGCTATACTGTAAACGCATATGAATATAATTGGAATAGAAATGATGTTGATGCACAATACACCCATTTGTTAAAATTTGAGCACCCAATTATCAAAAAGAAAACAACTTTCACTGTCCAATGTCTGCAATATTTTAATTGCAATCGATTGTCAAACAAAATTATTGTAAGCGTGTAAATTACTTTATTTTTTTTCTCTTCCCTTTTGTAACTTTTTTTTTTGTCGCTGGTGTGTATTACAAAAACACAAAGCAAGTGAAGAGAATCTTTTTTGAAATCATCTGTTTTAATTATGGTATCACTCGTTGTTGACATGCATTCAATTTGCAAGTTGTGTTTCGTTTTTCCGTTGCAACTTAAAAAAGGCCACCATGTACCACAAAAAAAACAAGAAAGAACATTTACATAAAGGAATTCATTGTTCTGTGGACACTGTTGTCAACTTGGAACCAATTAAAAAGACACCACTTTGAACGAGATTCGGAAAAAAGGAAAGGGCGCATGCATAATTAGTGGTATATGTACCTTGAAGTAAAAAAAGAATAATGATAATTGCAGCAACCGAAGAATTAACTATTTGGAGAATATACAATCCAGATGTAGTTAATGTGAGATGTTCTGTTTCATCTATAAAAATAAATGCACATTCTTTTGTGTTCGCACGTGGTTATCCTTGTTATAGCATAGGTCAAAGAGGAAATGTATGCGTACGCATATAAAGATGAAAAAATAATGAGTCCTGTAAATAAAGAAAATGATAAACCTGTGGGAGGAATGCAACATGGTGAGGATCAAGGAAAGTATCCAACAGAGCTGATAGCGTTCTAAGATTATGTGGTGATGTAATGGAAGAAAAAGAATTGAAGAGACAGCTCGAAGAAAGTAATGGTAGTGTATCTGCGATCATTGAAAAGATAGTCTCTACATTGATAGCGCAAAAAGTTAGTTTACCTCGGTTCAAAAAAAATAAATTGATAAGTACTTAGTTTTACACTTAAATATAAATAGAAAGCTGGTAATGTAGATACAAAGAATAAGATACAAGAATTGGAAAATAAAAGTGAACAAGTTACAGTCTTACATAGATTGTACATAACTGCTTTTCTTTTCTTTTATTCATAATATAAATTATTTGTTTTATTGTGTACGTATATATATTTTTTGTATTTTTCAAAAAAAGGCCTTTTCATTCAAATAAAATATCCTATTGCTGTTCTGATTGCTTACAATCAACTACTACATCGATTGTAAAGGCTATACGTTTCAATTCAGAACATTCCATCAGTGCAAGCAATAATCCAATTCCTATAAAAGATAGTCATTATCAATGCTTTTATCCAATTAAATTGGGACTATCTTATGAATTGAAAGACAAGTTTGGAAGATTTAATTACTCGAAGCGAAAGCGAATGAAATATTAAATGTGTGGGTAAATTACAAAAATATTTATTAACAATAGTAAAACCATCAAAGTGAAAAAAAGCCAATATGATTTTTGATATTGGAAGATTTAAAATTTTATGCGATAATATTCGATTGCGGAAACTCCCTTCTCTAGTTCAGAAAACATCTTTGCTTGTGGAAATGCAGTGAAGAGAAGTATTTGGAAAGGTACGAAATGTTTAATTTCACCACGGATAGCGCTCATGGAACAACGTGGAACTTTTAGGCAATTTAGCTTTCACAACGATTTTAGTTTGTAAAATTGAATGATGGAAAATTAATATTTTGTATCTTTTTTTTAAACTCTTGTTTTACTTATATTTTTATCGTCTTTTTTTTGGAATTTTTGAGTCCTTTGTTCATTTTTATAGCCAAAGAACTTGTACATCTTACCAACTTCCAATCACCAATATTACTGATATTTTTGTTCTCATTGGTTTCATTGGATTCAGACACTGCTTCACCTTTTTCTTTCTTGTTTTTTTGCTCCTTTCTCTTGTACGTATTCTTGACAACAAGAAGATACAACTCGAGATCTTTTTTGCCATGAATAGTGGCAAAAATCAATTACTATTTCTTACGGTCGGCGCTTAAGCGTTGCTCTTTTAAAGCACTTATTTATTTTCTTGACACTAACTCTAAACAACAGAAGCGTCTATTGCATATTATCAAAGAGTTTTTTCAAAGACAAGTGAAAACGAAAATATGCATATAGATTCGATTTAAACTTTTTAGATTTAAAATATAAAAATTCGGAAATTTTTTACAATGAACATGATTTGATGCGAAAGAAAAATAGGTGAGCTGGAGAGACAGCGATATTATTCAAAAAAAATCAAAAGAAATTACAATTGGACAAACAAACAATACTTGCATAAACTTGGCATTATTTGGCTTCGTCCTTGCTTGCTGCACCGCAACCACCACTTTCCAATGTTCGATTGATATGTTTGTATTCTTTGAGACCTATGTTATATACGTGTTTATCCATCATACGTGTTTAAGTTTTTTCCAATCACATTATAAAAAAATATTATAACTTGGAATACAGGTTGCTAGCTCACCATTTTCAATTAACCATGAGCACATTACACGAATATGGACCTTCAAATTTTTTTTCCAAATTATTCGTTATGTGAAGAATAATCAATGCACACCGTTACTATGCTATTACCATTATTGCCGTGCTCACTTCAGTATCAATGACAACATTAACAGCAACAACTTGCACACTCCCATTTGCACTTTTAAGGATCTATTCAAAGATTTCAAGCAACACATAACACATACACATAAATAATAAATATACGTTATAAAGGTATTTTATGTTAAATACGTACACATAAAACAAAAACTTTTTCAGGCAATGGACTCAATCACGAATTATATCGTCAGATCACAGGAAAGATACAACCGCACAAATTACCAACGAAATAACTTGAACCCTTGTTGGAGTGTGTGCGCTAGTTTCAATGATAATGCTTTCAATCAAGTATTCGTTTTTTGGAACAATCGAACTTACTTGAAGGAAGCTAGCATCACTGAAAGGATCTTCCCTAGAGCTACAATTTCTTTGAATTATGGTCTTGTCAATGGCAGAACTCTCCACTTTTTGAATTCGGCTGATTCGGTTTTGATAACCAAACAATTCGTTCGTATCCACAGCGTCTTTGATAAGAGAGTAGAGAGAGAATAGAGAAGAGGTTCGACTGCTGACATAAAATATTATTAAATATCCATTCAGCAGGCCCAGAGCCACCAATACATTGCAAATATACAAGCTTTTGTTTCGTTCGGCACATGGAGCGACTTTTGAATCGTCGATCCGTTTATCGATCGGCAAGGCCTTGTTGCTTTTTGCAATAAATGCGCAATAATATTTGCTCTCTTCAGCACACACCAACAGCAGTGGCACTCAAATATTGTGGAGCACAAAACACCAGTTCAATATATTGAAATAATTGACAAATGAGTAGAATGAACATGTGCTGCATTTCGTGGTCGTCGTCATCATCATTGTCGGCACTGTGCTTGGCGTTGTCACACCCATCAGCAGCCTCCATTGCGGGGCGCACTATGTGAAATAGTCCACGTTAAGAATCCGCAAAGTCGCTACTTGTGGGTGCAAAGATTCAGAACCAGAGTATCATCGACAGACGATCTTTTTTTTTTCTTTTTAAACAATCCCAACTACGGTATGGCCTTGAAAAAATCATTTTCTAAATCATCATCATCTTCTTGTTTGCTAATGGTCTTGGCTTGAGTATCGCAAACTAATCTGCCAAATTGGAGTCACGACAACATCGGAATAATGGTTCCATGTGAGAGTGGCTTATTCGACTGCCATATATACTTATTTCATACAACGTCGGCACTATCTTTTTTTTTGTCCTCCATATTTTCCATGTCTTCGATTAATATAATCGCTGCTGTGTGAACACTGTGATGTTCATATCGTTTTTATCTTGCGCGATGTGTTCAAGTTTTTCTTTCTGGATCTTGGCGCTGCCCGACTACGAAAGCAAGCTTACCAGAAATATTGTAACTGGGACAATTTTTGTTCAACTATTCCGATGCCATCTTATGATAGATATTTTCAAAATACAAAGCTCATCCAGTCTTGCCGTCCTTATGATAACGAGGACACGCATTGACGTTAGATAATGGCTGTTCTTAGGAATTTTTGCATCAATCGCCATGCGTACATTCGATAATATTTGGATGAGTGATTCAATGATTGAGTGATAGTATAATTCGTGTTTCTTTCTTCATTGTTTGACTTATTCGTTCTTGACGTTCTTGAGTGCCATGATTCAACGAGTTTTGAGCGCACTACTCGATTCACAATTTAAAACCACTTCGATTCGAACCCAACTCAACTTGGCGACTTGCACTTCATTATCCTCCAAGTACTGTGATAATGCAACCAATACAAAGTATTGCGTCTCATCCAACACGCCATCTGTGGTTCACAGTCGATCTGGAGACCATCACTGCAAGAGTAGATTGCCTTGCGTGTGTCGAATAAATGACGATGATATTTGCCGAACTGAGCCAGTTTTCTATTGCAATCTATATATCTCTTTTCATCATCATTAATGCTTATGCCACTCGCGATCTCACCATTTCCCCTCATCAGCAGCACACGGACGACTAAAAAAGCTAATGTTGCGAATGTGCGTACGTTCACGACCAGTTTTGGCACTAATAGTTAGCGCTATTTTTATAACAATCGCGCTTCCTTTACTTGTTGGGACATGTAAATCGCAGCTCGACTCAATCTTTGCGGATGATTGTTGGCTTGTCACAGCGCCAGAGATTTGTGTGCACATATGTGGAAATATCTAGAAGTGGACCCATCACACTTATCCATTGTCTTGGCTGGGGCATTCTATGTGAAGATTTTGAATGTCTGGAAACACGACGTCTACACTCGCGGGCGTGAAAATTCGGTGTATATCACACAAAGTAAATCTGCAAACATTTTAAAAAAAACAGACACAACACGATAATTTTTCGATTTTCTTTCTTTTTTTCATCCCGTCCTTCTACTTTTCCTGTTCCTTTTCTTGATTATCAATGTACATACGGAGTTTCGCACAACCCCTCCTCCAAGTTGACTCACTCGCACATGGAACATTCTCCGGTTTTCTCAATTGCCGTAATTAAGTGTTTCGTAACAACTTACAAGTCTTTTTTCAATGATTTCCACTTCCTCTATCGAACACGAGTTTCCAGTATCTACCTTTTGATTGTTGAATTAGTTGGTCAAGTTAGCACCATTTTCATAATGGCCAAGTTTCAAGTCGCTGGCGCATGTAGAGCAAAATTCGACGCCCTTTTTGGCGCTGTGCCAAGACAATAATTATCCGTAGACTTGTGTGCACCTACGCTGATAGCGAACAACTTTTTTGCATTGTTCAGGCTACAACTTTCTTTCCCATGAACTTATATTTCTTTCTGCCGCCGTTGCGACACCACAATATCAATGTAGTCCACTTTACGCGATATCACTACGTCTTTTTCTTCTTGGCGAGCTTGCTTTCTAGTCCGACTGCACCAATATCAAAATTATCCTGTATTGGACTGTTAGAGTCTTGTCCAACTGCTTTACGATGTTTTCCAACTACGAAATCCACTTTTTACCGTCGCACTTGTTATGATCGATACTTTGGCATTGTCGAACGGACTATAGAATTGCAATACATCCAACGTTTGAAGTTGCGATATGATAATTGTCATTATTTTTCATTATTGCGTCTTCGTTGATCAAGAAAGAGTATTCATAATCCAAAGCCTGTAATGAACATGCATACGATTTTCAATAAGCGACCGGTCTCAACTGACAGTTTCTTGAGTTTCGTGCACCTCCCACCAAATTAAGACGCTATCACCAGAGCGAACAGTCTTTGCTTCATCATCTTCTTCTTTCTTTTTCATTCTTATTTTTCATTTCATCTTTTTATCTTTTACTTTTTATCTTTTTCTCTACATTTTAAAACTTTTTCATTTTTTCTCTTTTTAATCTTTTTTTTACTTTTTTCCAATTGCCAATTTTTTTTTTTCATTTTTCAACATTCTTCATTTTTTTTTCTTATTCTTTTTATTTTTTTTTATCATTCTTTTCCTTAAATAAAAATTTTTCTTCATTTTTTTTAAAATCATTTTTCCACTTTTTTTCCCAATAATTTCCCAATCTTTCCCAACCCTTTTCCATCTTTCCAATACATTTTTTTCCTCTCAAATAGAAATAGAAAATAAAAAAATTTTCCAATTGATTTGACCTTGACTCCTATTTGCACAATCATAAAGTAAATTTTTTTTATTTAAAATAACAAAAACCCAACATACTTTTGCATTCGAGCTCTAAGCTCGAACTCCAATATTCTATACTTTTTTTTCTTTACACGAGAAGGGGAGGAGGACAAACACTTTTTTTTGATGGGGGCATGCCTATTCAAAACAAACGTACATTTTATTAAAAAATAAAAAAAAAATAATAAAATATAAAAACCTTTGGATTTTTTTTTGCACACGGAGGTGGCTTCAACCCCGAGGTTTTTCTTTGGAGGGAGGGTACGTATACATTTTTTATTTTTTTTGGAAAGAGGGCTGCAGCTGTAATGCAAAAAATACATAATGTTATTATATCAAAAAAGAAAATTAAAAAAATGAAAATAGATTTAACAAACCATGA
>ASPP01005122.1:0-11042 GCA_000512085.1 Reticulomyxa filosa
TTAATTAAAAATAAAAAAAAAAAGGGCTATAAAAAAAAAAATTTTCGTCGTTTACATCAAAGAAAAAAGAGCAAGGTGAGAGGGGGGGGGGGACAACTTTGTCTTGGTGGTCATGAAATTATATAAACATATTTTTTGGTCTACAATGTTTTTGAACCAGTTTGCTTTTTAATTTTCCAAAAATTCTAAGAACACGCTTAAAAAAAACACAATGACAAAAAAACACCATTTGCCATAGATCCATCAACCAATGTTAATCGCCATGATAAAACAAACAGGTATTGACCTAATAAATACAGCAAAAAGGTCATATGCTCTAATGATGTTGGGATTTTTCCCCGTGAAGGAAAAAAAATTCTCTTTGACAATCTACTTTTTCAACAAAACCAAAGTAAATGAGGTTCATACCAGTTGTGATACTGGCCTGATGATGACACTAGGAATACAAAGTTGTGCTTGTAATATAACCAGAAACTAAAATCTCCAGATAGATGTCATTATCACATAACACCACATAAATATTTCAAGGAATAGACATGTCAATGTAAATGATCTTTAAAAACATTTTAATGTAATAAAGTTAGAAAAAAATTATTCATTTAAATATTTAAAAAAATTAGGTATTGATTTTCATTCACATAAACAAATATTATTTACTTTGAATAGAAATTTGACCAAGAAATTGCCTATTTTTAACTTTTGTAAGATAAAAAATTTAGACATTTTTCTATCTGTCCAAAACTACTTGCAACGGAAAAACAAAGTGGAAGGACTTCTGTAATGTTCTATGATTCCATCTATGCCAATATAAAAATTACAAAAACAATGTATGTAAGCGTTTGGTAAGATATTACAATGTATTTTTAAATTTAAAAGTAGAACAAGTGAAACCTAATACAAACGCATTTGACAACAACCATCTTTTTTATAGCGTGTTAAATAAAATTATTTTAAAAATTTAATGTATTCTAATTTGTGTCTAAAAAAAATTAATTTTACATCATTTATCATTAATATCAACTTTTGCAAAAAAAGTTATATTTTGTATGAGATTGAATGCAGAAGCAACTATATACTGCGACATCTATGAAGGAATTTGAAGAATCAATTTGAAGATTTTTAAAGATTCGTATTATAAAGTTTGTTGCGAAAGACGCTCAAAGACAATATTCAAAAAAAAAAATACTAAAAAAAATATTTAGTAAATTTTTTTATACTAGTTGAAAATATAATATTGTGAAATGTCATATATCTATAAACTAATCAACTAGCCAAACGAATTTTCATGAAATATGATGCTAATAATATAATCAACAAGCCACTTTGCTACAGAACAAGTAAATTAAATCACTTTAAAACTTTTTTGATTATGATAAGTGTTTAATTTTTTTTTTTTGATTTTTTAAATTTGTTAAGTATTGAATATCAATATTACTTCAAAAACAAGGAATCATATGATTATGCTTAGCAATGCTCCTGCAATACCCACTGACTATTAACATGGAATAGATAAAATTGTTTTCATAACAGTTTACTGATCCGACTTATAATCTTTGAGATTTTATTTGTTTTTTAAATATTTTGAAGTCCAATCAAAACTTAAAATTATGTTCCATTGCTTGTTATTGTCTGTTGTGTGATTTTGAGAAATTTCGAGAACTTTTTACTTTTGCTTTTTATGATAAGAGACTCTTTTTTAACTAGAAGATGAAAAATAGAAATTGGAGAAACCTACTTACAAGGTTATTGCACATATATGTACTATTTAACTGCTAGCAAAAATTGCATTAAACAAAAAGACTTCATTCACAAACACGAATGTGGCCTTTGTATGAGCCATAATATAGACTAGCACTGTAATTATCGTTTGATTTTTGTTCAATATTCTTTATTTTCTTTTTCAATGGCACAAATTTAAGACAACATATTCCGCCATCTTCATTTTCATTTCCTTTAATCACATGCAATTGATTTTTATTTGACCGAATATCCCAAAAACGAATTGTATTATCTCTTGATGCAGAACATATCACATTTGAACTATCATTATTCTTTATTACAAATGGTGAATATTCAACAGCATATACATAGCTTGTATGTTCATTGAATACTTGAATTTGTTGGCAAGATCGAATATCCCACAAACGAACGCTTGCATCTTCTGATCCAGATAATATTGTATTTCCTAATTCATTTGATCTATATTTTACACTCCATATACAATCTTTGTGTCCTTTGAATACAATCAATGATTTGGCTGTTTCGACATCCCATATACGAATAGTATTATCATTTGATCCAGAACAAATTGTATATCCATTACCACCAATCACGCCAATACTATTACTTTTATTATTATTGCTTTGTAGTGGTGAAAAATCAACACACCGGACCCAATTTTCATGTGCATTGAAAATATTTACTGATTTGGATGTTTCAACATCCCATAGACGAACAGTCCAATCTCCAGATCCAGAACACAAATATCGACCATTATTAAATGGCGAAAATTCAATGCCACAAACAGCACCAGTATGTCCATTAAATAAATTTAATTGTTGATTATGTTTAATATCCCAAAAGCGAATTGTTTTGTCCGATGATGAAGAACAGATAATATTACAACAATGATTATAGTAATGATACGATGAAAATTTCACACAGTATACATAATCGGAATGTCCATTAAATGATCGAATTTGTTTGTTAGTGTTAATATCCCATACACGAACTGTATTATCATTTGACCCAGAGCAAATAAATTGTCTATCATTGAATGTTGAATAATCAATACTCCAAATAATATTGGTATGTCCAGTGAGTGTATTGACTAATTTGGATGATGAACGAAACAAGTCAAAATTTGATAAAGATGACTGATTGGATTTGACTTGTAATAATGGATTATTGTATTCACTTGTTTTATCTTCATTATGATTAACATTTATTTGATTAATTTGATCTTTGCTTGATTTAGTTTCATTTTTCAATTGTTCAATTTCAGTTAGTAGGTTGTCCTAATCGATGTTATTTTATTTGTTTGTGTTGTAAACTGAAATACAAAAACAAAACCTACCAACTGTTGTTTTAAGATTATGTTGTCGTTATTTATTTTTGAAACCACTTCATTTTGTTTTTTTTCATTTAGTTGCCTTTCTGACTTTAAATGTTTGATATCATCCTATATTTATTATTTTATTCTTATTACTATCATTGATTACATGATTTGGATTACTGGCTCAAGTGATAGTACACATATATTATACTGACAAATTTTTTAAAAAATGGCAAGTGTTTACATTTAGTTCCTCAATTTGTTTGTGTTGCGCATCGCTGTTTCTTTTCACAGGTCCTTCCAATTTGTTCGTGCAAATGTTACATTCACCTTGGCATTGTTCAAATTGCTTCTTGAATTGAATAATATTTTGGTCAATTTCTAATTTCAATTGTTGGATATTTTTTGTCAATTCGGCTATTTGTGCATCTTTTTTCACAGATTCACATTGTAAATCATCAATTTGTTTCTATTGCATTTTAACAATTCAAGGAGTAAGTAATCAATAAAAAAATCACAAAAAATATTCTAAAAATAGAAATGTGTACATTAAGTTGTTGAATTTGTTTGCTTTTTTTATTGTCACTTTCTTTCAGATTTTCAATTTCCTTTTTATTTTTTAAATGAGCTTCTTTTAATTCTTCCTTTTTTTTTTTTATGTTTGTGTATTTTTCCTTTGTTTTTATGATTTTATAATGATTACAATTCATAAATAAACGATGACGAAACCGTTTGTAATTTTTCCGTTTGCAATTGCGATTGCAATTCTTTGACCAATGAAATAATTTGCTCAATTGAAATTAATTGGCATGACTTGTCCAAATGATCTTTCATTTCCTTTATTTTTCCTTTGTGATTGCATTTGCTTTTTGAAGTCCAATTGGTTTCGTCTTCGTATCCTTCTTTTTCTCCTGGTCTTATCCCTTCTTTCGATTTTCTCTGTTCCAAATCATATTGTCGAGGACAGACTACTAATAAATCTGAAACTTGCTGTCTCGCTATTCTATTTTTTGAAAATTCGCAATTATCATGCTGTTGAATTGGGCATTTGCCATTGTTTTGCTTTAAATACGTTTGTAGACATTCTTCTCCGATCAAATATACTTGGTCTGCATTTTCGTGCTCATTGCATTGTAATTCTACTGCGTTATTTGCAACTTGATTGCAAAGACAACATATTAATGGGTTTAAATTCTGTAGTCTGTTGGTCAAAAAAATCCAGTCTTTGTCATAACAACCAGAACTGGAAAATATTTCTTTTTCATGTTTCAATTTTTTCCCATCCCTTTCCAAATTCAA
Organism: Reticulomyxa filosa; assembly: GCA_000512085.1. NCBI lineage: Eukaryota > Foraminifera > Reticulomyxidae > Reticulomyxa > Reticulomyxa filosa. Next base: position 4,355 of record ASPP01005122.1, read on the forward strand.
GGCTAACATTAGCGTTTCTTTATCTTGATGAAGAGTTTTTTCCAAATAGTTTTTGTTTAGAAAGGGACCCACTTTTTAGCGTGGTTTTTTTTTAGAGCATTCAATATCTTGCATAACGTGTTCTTAATTTAAAAAGATAAACTGTACATTCAGTTGATGAAAGCAACAAGGACAAAGTATTGTTCTTTGAAGATAATTTCAAAAGAAGATTAATACCGCTCTTGGATTATTGCTATAATTTTTTTTCACTTCGCAACGAGAATATACAAAAGATGAAAGATAGTATAGAGTTGGAATGTCATTGTGTAATCCCTTAAACGTTTATTGATATCATTAATTTTTATGAAGGAGAAGTTGGCATATTTCTAGAGAATTTGAGCAGAAAAACTTTTACAAAAAAAAAGACTTTGAAATTGGTTTTTGAACTCCTTAAAGAGTTTGAAATGCGCACACTTCAAGTTGCGACCAATCATGTTGTTGGTGCAAATAAAGATGCTGAATCTTTGGCTACTGTTACAAATGAGAGAAGATCTCTAACTCAGTACTCGGTAACCTACTCTCTTTTTCTCTTTTTGTGTATTATTTATGATTAAAAATGAAAAAATTTGTTTTATTATTAGTTAAAAGAAGCAATAAAGATTGTTATTAAAAATTGGTTAACAATTGTAGAAATAAAATTGGATGAATTGATGAATTTGATATATTGGTTACTAAATATGTTAAGTATAATTTATAATTAATTATTTTAAATTATTAAATATTTTACAAGAACATACTGATAAAATAAATAGTGTAAGATTGTTTCAGCATCAGATGATATGACAATTTGAATATGGAATTCTTCATCAGGAGAAGAAATTACATTCTCATTGGGTAAAAGTTACAGAATTTTCTCCTAATAAAAATATGATTATATATTACAAATCAAGAATTTATTGTTTCATGCTCACGTGATAATACAATTCAAATATGGAATGTATAATCTGGAGAATTACTTAAAATATTAAAAGGACATTTATCTGTTATTTATGAAGTACAATCTTTTTCAAATAATCAAATTATTATATCTTGTTCAACTGATAAAACAATTCGTTTATAGAATGTTAAAACGGGATATGAAATACAAAGATTAAATTAACATTCTAGTACAGTAAGATGTGAGGATATTTCATTCAATGAAAGTACAATTGTATCAGGATCTGGAGATTGTGCAATTAGAATTTGGAGATAAAATAATAATAATTCGAGTTTTACATTGACCGTTTTTCTTTGTTGGTGGGAGTATTCATTTTCAATTTTTTTAAACTCTTTTTATGTTTTTAGTGAAAACTTGTCACTCATGAATTGGAAGTTGAAAACAACCTTAAAAAGTTTATTTTTGAATTTTGAAGAAAATCATTATGCAAAAACAAGAAAATATGTTTTATTTTATTTGTTTATTTTAATTTTTTAAAAGATATTTACACAGATATCCTTTGTTGGAAGAGGATGTCATAATCAGTTGTGTCCTGACTTTCTACACAATACCATTCACCACTTTTATTGCTGCGAATATCCGTTCTGATATCTTGCAACATTTGCTTAAATGGATAACCAATCTTATATTGTGATGTGATAACTTTTTTAATGCTTTTGCTCAGCAATGACAAATCAGCTACTTGATGCCCCTTTGTGGTTGACCAAATACTCAGAAATCCATCGTCGTTATGTCCATATAATGTTTCATTTCCTCGTGTTGTAATTTCATGAGCTTTTGGAATACTTTCACCACGACAAGCATCAACTATAAAAATTTTTGGGAAATCTTTGAATGATTCCATTTCGTGACAATTAAATGATGAACGTATTCTATCAATGGATACATATTTTCCATCGCTTGTCACTAACATATTTCCATTATCTCCGTGTCCACAAATGATCACAATTAATCCATCATATTTGTGAGGATTTTTATGAAGTTGATAATTTGTAACTAGTTCAAATAGAAATGATTGAACATCTTGTTTTGTCATATTCGAAGATAAATTACATACAATTTCATAATTCAATTCTTGTTCAAATAATTGCTTAAAATTCGTAATGTCCTTTTCTTTTACATTCGGGAGATTACGCCACATTGTATTGTCCATATATTCACTAATAGCAATCATTATTACCAATGCATTCTTAATTGTTTTTGTTTTTCCAATTATCGCTGGCCGTTGATACGGAGTCCAAAGAATTTTAAATGTAGGCTCATTACTTTCAAATTCTTTCTTCACTTTTTCATCTGATTCAATAATATTATCTTTTACATCACTCAATTCAAGTTTTAAATTTTCATTTCTCATTTTTTGAAAGTCCTTCCATTCCAAGCAATAATAACTTTGACAAACAAGTTCTTCAAATGTCAATCTTTTTACTTTTATCTCTTTTTTTCTTTCGTCTACGATCACATATGCTGTCAACTATTTAATATATTGTAATTGTAACTTGAATCAAAAAAAGTAAAAGAAACATAATTAACTTTCTTTTCTATGCTATCTTGATTGCCCTATTCGTTCAATTACATAATGCATACATTTGATAAATTGTAATAAAATAATAAATAACGTAACAAAAGCAAGAAAAGCATCAATAGAAAAGCAAATAGAATCAATATCATTTTCTGTGATTTCATTTTTCCATTTGCATTTATTCAATAACCATATCACAAACTGTTCATTTGACAATGCTTTAAACTTTTCAATTATAGTTGTTTTGTCTTCTTCGTTTTTTTGACTCCACCATTTTATCCATTCTTTATCTTTCTCCTGTTTTATTTATTTTTGCAATATTTGTTCAGTGCAAAAAAAAAGATAGAATATAGTCCTAACATTAATCTTTTTAGGTTTTGTCAATTCTTTATCTTTGCTTTGTTGATCTTTTTCTTGCGCTTGTTCTTCTGTTGTCCTAGTGTAGTAATCATCTTTTAAAAAAATATCGTAAATCAATGAAAAAAATAACATACACAATTTCTTCTTTATATTCATCAAATTTTACCGGTCGTCCGCATACTTTGTGTTCTTTGTTTTTTCTATTTTATGTTTTTATATTAGTTGTTTGTCTTTGCTGACATTTTGAAGATCCAAAAATATAATCAAACCTTGCTGGCCACCATTTGTTGACTTCAGCAAATTTATATGGATAATTTCTTTGTTTGCAAAACGCAAGCATTTGCTTTGTGTCATAGGGATAGTGTCCAACATGTACTTTAAATTCTTGGCTGATGTCATCCAACGATTTTACATCGCTTTCCTCGCCGGATATGTCAGACATAATTTTAAATATATCAAATGAAAAAAAAATACTTTTTTTCTACTCAAAAAAAAGGCTAAGAGGTACAAAACAAGCAACGTATTTAGTAATCTCAAAACGTTTATTTATACTAATATTTTTTAAATAAATATGTAAATAAAGGTTGAGTATTAAGTAATTTAAAAGCTTCTACTAATTCCGTTTATTCAATTTTAGAAGTTGTGATGGTCCATGCTGATAACACTCGTTTTCGACTTTGTATCTCCTTTTCGAACTTTTTTTGAGTGGCTGTCCCATTTTTGTCCTGATCTTACTACGCACGAACAAAAATACGAGATTTTTTGCATTTATAATCAATTTTTGAACTGCAAAAAGAAAAAACCACATAGAGAAGTATGACATTTGCGTCCAGACCAAGTAGTAAAAAAAGTTACGTAAATATTGACGGTTCATAGTACAAAAAAAGTCTATGCATATATGTACATCTTGTGTGGGTGTACAAAAAGAAATCGATTTTTGATTTGTACATGTTCACAACAGGTATCCAAAGAATTCAAGGTATGTTAAAAATTTCCACCAGAGATTAACAAATAGAAACTTCTTTTTTTGTCGACATCTCTCGAAAGTGAAAAAAAAACAAATCCACATGATCATTTTTTGTAGGAAAGATATGCAATTACAACAAAGGAAACAAGATGAAATGGTTTGAGGTCGGTTTTATTTTTCATTTTTTTTTAATGAAAGATTTCATCTTTTTTTTTTGGGCATAACAAAAGATAATAATCAGTGATCATCCTTTGGAATTGATAAACGCAATGTGGTACCATGGAGGTGTTGTCGACAACGAAGATGTGAGAGTTTTTTCTCAAAATAAGAGTTATGAAGACAAAACAGTAAATATGCATATTATATATATGTATATATATGTATATATTTGTATGAACAAAGATTGCACAACTATATTTAATAGATGATGTGAAATGTAATGGAGGTATGCAAGACAAGAGCAATAGTAATTATACTGATACAAGTGGAAAAGATCGAAAATACGTAAAAGAAATAAGAGTATTAGTTAGTCTATTCGGAAATTCAATCAATGAAGAAGGATTACAACAGAAAATAGAATATCACAATGGAAATCTTGAATTGGTGATTAAAGATCTTGTTCAACAATCGATTGAAAATGAGGTATTAAAATAATATGAATAGCAGTGTCTTTCTATTTATCAATATTGATGTTTTATTCCTTTGTTACAAAAAAAAAAAAAAAAAGATAAATTAGAAGCAGAAAGCAAAATCAATGAATTGAAAGAAACAGAGCAGGTAATAACAAATTTACTTCCTTTATTTGTTTAAATATTTCTTTTGTTTTTTGGGGAAATTGATAGAAACAAGTACAAGAAAACGCAGGAAATGAGGACAGTAGTAAGAGTATTCAAAAGGAAATGGAAAAAACAGAAATAGGAGAAACAAAGCCAGGAATTAATCTGCAAGGATATTGTAGCAATGGAACTTGTTTGGCATCAAAAGCCAAATTACCAGTATGGATAAATATTGGATTTGATAATATTACATTTATTTCGGACAAGGCATCATTTAGCTGTCCTGATTGTAAAAAATCAACTGCTAATGTAATTATTAAAGCCATGTTTTATAACTCTGAACATTCCATTTGTGCAAGTGGTGATTTAATACCTGTAAAAGATAATAATTATCAATGTTCATATACAATCAAACCTGGGTTGTCTTATGAATTAAAAGCAAACAAAATAAGACAACATGCAAAGAGTATTGAAGATTTAAGAGAAAGGAGTGAATATGCAATGAATAGTATTGAAATAAACAATTTAGTAACAGAATTGCAAAAATACGAAATCACAGTTGTGAAACCACCTAGTTTAAAAGGAAATGAAAGATTATTGGAAAAGATTCAAGCAGATTATGGTGGTGATTTTAATGAAGCATTTGATATTGGAAGATTCACCATTTTATGTGATAATCCAACTAAATTACAAACTGCAGTTGCAGTCATGAAGAAGGCTAGACAATTCAATTTGGTTGTGTCCGAAGATAAAGACTTCTTTGATAAACAATCAAAGACACATTATCGATTCCATAATATTAAATTGTATGTTTCAAAACATGATGTATATATTGAAATGCAAGCAACATTGAAAAATTTTACAACATTGGAAGGATACACTGTGATCGAAAATCCAAAATTTAGTCATTTATTTTATGAACATATTCGAGCATGGAAACCTAATAATCAAATTGAAGAAGAATTAAAACAAGCGAGTGATAAAACATTGACTAAAATCAATGATATAATTTGTGAATGGATTAATACAAAAGAAATCCAAAAAATTGCAAATCGTTACAAGCCACATTCAGAAATTCGAATATTGAAACCTCCACAACTGAAAGGAATAAATGAAGAAGAAATTAATTCCAAAAATGATATTTCATTAAAATTGATCAAATTTGTTTATGATCAACTTTGCAAATTCAATCCAAAGGAAATGAAAGGAAAAGCTATTTATGTTATTTTATTTGAATATTTCAAAGGATACATTATTGGTGAAATGAATCCAGCGAGTTGTGCTGATGTTATATCACTATTAAAAGAATCAAGGAAACAAGAATTAGAAGAAGATACAACAATTTCACAAGCACTTGAAACATATATTCCATTACAGGCAAACAATTATCCATATACTGACGATGATAATAATAAAAAAAGTGATTCATATGATTGTCATCAATATATTATTGATTCATTAAGAGAAGAAAAAGAAGAAACAAAAAATGAACAACAACAAGTGATAATACTACAAGGAAAATCAGGAGCAGGTAAGAGTCTATTTTGTCGTCATTTAGAAGAGGCATTGTGGGAATTATATGCAAGTGGTTCTATAACATCCATTCCTGTTTATATTTCATTACCAAAATGTTATAATGAAGTAAACGAAAAACAAATAATCTCTCAAGCACTACAAATGAAACAAATCAATAAAGAGATAATTGACGTTATTCGCGAGAATATTTCATTTGTGTTTATTTTAGATGGATTTGATGAAACATTTGACAAATATGATAAAAATAATAATAATGAAAGATATTTTTATGATCGGTTCAATTTAAATGAATGGAATGCAAAGATAATAGTAACCTGCCGAAGCCATGTGTTAAATGATGAAGATATTAAAAGCGTTTTAATTGGTTCAAAGAACATTACAACAACATCAATTATATATTTGTGGCCTTTTTCAAAAGAACAAATGAATGGATATATTGATAAATTTGTAAAAATGAATAAAAAAAATAAAATGAATGATTATTTGAATTGGACAATACAACAATATGAAACAACATTGAAAAATTATCCAAATTTAAATAAAATGATGGAAGA
>ASPP01005133.1:0-15182 GCA_000512085.1 Reticulomyxa filosa
CAGTCAATCCGGACGAACTTGTTGTCTCTGGCCAAACGCAAACCCAAGAAAAGGACAAAGATAAATCAAAAGAGGAACACAAACAGAGTAAGAGGGAGCATCAAAGAAGTAAAGACAAATCAAAGAAACATAAGAAATCCAAAGACAAACCAATCAGCGAAGAAAGAAAAAAAGTCTTGGAGGCTTTTCAAAAGTTACCATTTTTAATGAATAGAAGTGAAGGGCACGAAAAGAAAAAAATTACACATAAATGCACATACACACATATACATATATTGTATATAGGAACCCAGAACGATTTATGGAAGAAAACAAAGAACATTACATGAAACAAGTATTGTCACTATTGCGAGAAATGTTCACTCAAGAAGCAACCGAAAATGGAGTGGACCCCACGACATTGGATTTGGAAACAATGGCGACGAATGGAATGCGCCAAGTGGTTGCAAGTGGTCGATTGTTCGAAATAGTTGCAGAGATAATTTTGAGAGAAGACGACAACGATAAACCCAATTTGAACACCAATCAGCAGATATTGGAAAGCGTGTTGAGCGATTCCAAATTGCCACCTTGGATAAAAGAAGAAATGTACGTGGAGGAAATGTTATGCATCAACAACAAGTGCAGCAGCAAAGATTCGAACAAGAATATGGTGGAAAGCCGAAAACCAATGCGCCTTCGATGCGTGGTCTTTTCCAGTCTTCGAGCTTCGCCCAGCAACAACAAAAGCCTCATCGCTCTCCTCCAAAAGGTAAATTTATTCGAGTTCCAGTTACTCCTTTGATCTCCGATCCGAACATTGAGAAAAACGCTCTTTCAACAGGAAATGGTATGTATGAACACAGATACAATTTGTGTTATTGATTATTGTTATCATTTTTATGTTTTGTTGCAATTATGTAAGACCATTTTTTAATGGTTTGTACGCCAATAGATTCGATCATGGCACAACTGTTTTTGGCTTCTCAATGGGCTGGACTCAAATTGTTGTGCTATCAATGTTTATCGTGGACTCCACCCGACAATGTGAGTCTTCTTCTCTTTCTCTTTTTAACAATAAAATAAAAAAATGAACTTATAATGTGTATGTGTATGTTCATTTCCATTTCTTATGTGGATACATTACACAGACACGAAACGCCAATGCACAAAAAACATCGAATACGACACTTACCAAAGTTCGCATTGATCACACCCACCGATTCATTGCACAGTCGTTGTTGAACTTGTTGAAAACAATATTGAATAGCATGTCTCGGTATGTGTGCTGTGTGTTATATGTGTGTGCTCTTTTGTTTCGAATAAGCATAAACAAATGCAATGTGGTCTGATTCAACACGTACAAATGCGTTAGCAATGGCCATTCCTACACGGATCGCGTAATATCAAAAAAGTGCAATGCTTCTGTCCGAAGCATTTTTTCGTTGTTTGTGACATTTGGAAACGGCAGTTTGTCCAGTGAAGAGAAGAAGACATTATTCCCATTGGTTTTGCATGTCATTTTCAATTGGGAAAAGTTTACATTTGACGTATTCCAATTGGCGATGAAGCTGTCACGTCGACTTGTGACCTGGATTGAGCCCACGTTAGTCAATGTGCCCGTGTTGGACAAAACGGGTCCGATAAACCCGTCCTCGATTGTGAAGCGATGGATCGAGTTGATTGGAGAGATTACGCACCGCAAGGCAGAAACCCCATCGAAAGAGGAGATTGCCTCCAATATGGTTGTGTCTCAATTCACGCAGGCCTCTATTCGCAAGGCCTCGTCGATCGTATCGTCTGTCCTGCCCATCGACGAAGACAACGCCATTGCTCAAGCGATTGCCGAAAGTACCGCGATCGCCACAGCTGAAAACAAGGCCGGAGATAAGATCGAAGACAAAGTCGGAGACAAGGAGCAAACCAAAAAATCCAAAAAATCGAAACGTCGCAGCAGCTTGCTGTTGCAATCCGCAGCCGCGACAGTCGCACAAGCACTGCCGACCCGACGATTTTGTGTAGTGGCCCAAGGACAAGAGAGCAGCAAAGTGTGGAAAGAGGTGCTATTGTCACCCGAGTTTGAATTTTTGTTGCCAGAAGACAAAGACGGGGGAATGCATTACTGTGACACGGACGAGGAAGAGTGGACCGAAGAGGATACAGATACGGATGATCCACTCCGAGGAGGCATTCCTACGCCCAGTCTTTTGGATCTATTGTTAGAAAATCCCGAGTTGCAAAGGATCGCCGCGGAATTGGAAAGGGAAAAAGAAAAAGCCCCAATGGCGCCTTCCTTGTCGCAATTGGGAAAAAAACCAGAAACAGCCCCTCCCCCTTTACCAGTAAAACCACCTTCTGAGGCCGGCGCAGAGCCAAAGAAATCAGAACAAAAGGAAGAGAGAGACGACGAAAAAAGCCAGAGTCGAAGAAATTGATCATTGCAGACGAACCAATTCCTCCGACGTCACAGTCACAACAGGCGCCAATGGCTTCGAAATTAGACGAAAAACAGTTGCAACAGCGCTTGGACGATCTGAAGAAAGCGCTCCCGGAGAAAAAGAAAACTTTAGAAGACGAAAAAGAAGAGGTAATTAAAAAAGTTCGAACCACGGTTTTATTGCGATATCAAAAGGAAATGCGAGAAAAGAGAAGAAAAGAAGAGGCGGAAAAGCAACGACAAGTCCAAGGAAAGCTAAAACGCAGAGAAATGCGATTGCAACGAAAAGCGAATGCAATTTCACAAAATCAAAAGCTAAGCAAAAAAGAATGGGCAGAAAAAAGTCGAAGAGGATATCAATTGCGACAACAATTTATTGTTGATTGGAAGTCAGTCGAGCCTTTGGCAAAAGCCAAAAAGCAGCTCCGAGATTTCCAACACAAACAAAAAAAGGAGGAAAAGAAAAATTTTATTGATGGAAAGCTTGCCGAAATTGAACAGCAAACCAAAGAAGAAACCGAAAGGGAAATTGAACGATTGGTTGCCGCACAATCTGCTTCCGGATCCACCGAACCAAAAAATGTAGTTATGTTTTCAAACATACACATATACATATATAATATATGTATATGTATACATATTTACACGTGCGTGTGCCAAAAAAAAATGGTATTGTTGTCAACAGATAAGTGAGATCAATGCGATAACAGTTTCAAAACCGGAAGAGAAAAAGAAAAAGACACAAATGATAACAATGCAACGGCACCAATGCCACCAGCACCAATGCCACCAGCACCCTTACCTCGTCCACAAGAGCAAGCCCCGCTTCCAGCGCCAATTCCAATTCCAATTCCAATTCCAATTCCAATTGCAACGTCAACTCCTGCTGAACACGAAAACCAAAAGGAAAAGGAGGAGAAAGAGCCGATTCAGAAACCACGGACGCTGTTAGCCAAAGTCGTGACGGTCGATCCCAAAAACATGTTACGAGTGGTAAAAGACAAATTAGGGGTGGTCAAATCCGAAAGGGGTTGGACGTTGGACTGTCGCAACGGCTTTGCCACAGCGATTTGCAACTATGGCTTTTCTTCGGGACGGTGGTATTACGAAGTGTACCTCGACACCCCAGGCCTGAAGCAACTTGGCTGGGTGACACCAAATATCGATTTCAGTCCGGAAGGCCAAGGAACAGGCGACGATGCATATTCGTGGGCGTACGACGGCTTCCGTCGTCGCAAATGGCATCGCAAAGACGAGGCGTGGACCACCACCAAGTGGCAACAAGGAGACGTTGTGGGCTGCGCAGTGGATTGCTATCGCAAAGAAATGAGGTTTTATTTGAATGGAGTGGATTTGGGCGTCGCATTTACCAACGTTCGAAGCAAAGATGGTATATTCCCTTCGCTGACATTGCAAAAAGGAGAAAAGTGTACATTCATTTGCGATATGAACCACTTTTATTTCCCAATCCCTCAAGGCTATGCACCTTTGATCGGCGACGACGCCAGATTGCCCTATGCGCTTCGAGCGCGATTGACCGCGGTCAATATCACGGAAATGATCCAACAGCAAGGTTTGTACGTACTCTTCCCGCAAGGCGATTTTGAAAAGTGCTGTCGATTAGCCCAGGAGTTTTCGCGACTGGGCGCGGCCGTAAGTGTGCTGCCGCGCTCCTATGTTCCGGCCTTGACAATGAGTGGGACAGAACCCAATGTGAGTTCGGAAAAAAATACCATGAACAATCAGACCCAGCTCATCTTTAGTGGCAATGCCACCAGAAGCGTCGTGAGTGAAATTGTGGCGCTGCTGCGATGGCTCTTGCAACGTCCGCAAGACAATGCGGCCTCCAATGATAATACCAGCAGTGGCAGTCGCATGAAAAAATCCATGTCCACACCCAGTTTCCACCAAGCCACCGCTAATGCCAATATAAATCTCACTGTCAATGAAAATCTGTCTGTAGAAGGCCATAGCAACAGCGATGGCCTGACCTTCCCCACGCAAATGGCAAAGAGCACCAGCATTATCTCGGCGATTAGTGAAACATCGCGGTAAGTGCAATGACTGGAACATACAGTTTGGATTGGCAGCAGATTGCATTGAATGTGTTGGTTCAAACCTTGAAGGTATGTTCCCCCTTTCTCATTGGAATTTCCCTATGATTATATTATTACATCACACACACATACACGATAAATGACCATTGGATTGCGTTCTTGTAACTATTACCAATGATAGAGTGTAAACACCAAAGACGATTTTGCAGGATTCACCGGTGCGCTGTGCGTGCTGGGAGGATTCCGCGAACCATTGCGCTGTGGCGGCTTTGTTCGTGTCGAGGCTGGCAGTGGCAAGAAGAGCTCAACAGAGACCGCAGTTGTGGTGAAAGCACCACCCTTCCATGATCGATTGCATGTCGTGTTTCACAAGAAACGAGACGTGATATGCAACACAACCAGCACCATTCGCATCAACGCTAAAAATGTTACGCCGGTCAGCGAATTCTTGCCTATTTTTAACCTTTTGAGCGAAAATCCGGAAATATTTGACACGCTGGTGGACATTGTTCGCTGTGATCCATCGTTCGCAGTATTGTCTTCTCCGGAACAACCCTGGCTGAATCTGTTGCACTCCAGTCGCAACCCAAGAACATTACCAATGTTAACAAGTTCTATCACTTTGCCTGCTGAAACTCCACTCGCGTATGTTTTGACGCAAAAAAACGAAAAATGACACAAAATTGATGGCAGAATTGAATAGGCAAATGAATCGAAATAAATGAATAAATAAATGGAATAAAACAAAACAAAACAAAAAAAAGCATAAGAAACTTAGTTGCAATGATATGCATATGTATGTGTGTGTATATGTATGCGGATCAATTTACAGAAAAAGTGACGACGAACTCAAAGAGTTGCATGAAGAAAAAACTCCTTTACCAATACCATCTCCAGAAAGCAAGAAAGAAAAGAAGAATGGCGAAGACTCGAGTAACAGCAGTCTAGAGCTATCTGCGATATTGAGTGAGCTTCGATATCGAGCAATGGGTGTCGTGGAATCGCTGTTGTCATCGTCTCAGTTGGGCAGCTTGAGTCCGCAATTGATCGACAAAGCCGTGCGTCTATTGTTGGAAAACGCAGTAATGAACAACACACGACGAAGCAAATTGCCCAGTGCCGATGTGGAAGACACCATGTTACAAGCACTCCTCTTGCAAGATCGTTTGTGGGAAATTGAAAACCTGATGCTCCCTTGCTTTGTGCAAACACCCTTGGCGCCAATGCAAATACTACACGAAAAAGATATGGACGACATGATGACGACGGAAAAAGCGGCTCAAAAAATATGGGTGCATTCGAGACCCTTGTATCAGTATGACAAAATCGACACTGGTGACAACAAGAATAATTTGTTGCGTTATTATGATAAGCACATTTTACCGAGACTACAAGATCATTTGAAGAAGTATTTCCAGCCCTTTGAAATAGCAGATTACACCATGCAATTCCGAAAGCCATTGCAAAGCGGCGACGAAATGACCCCGTTCCAAGTGGCATGGGTGCTGTGCAACAAGCGAGTACCCGACGGAGTGACATTCCCAGACACGGATCGCGATTGGACTACATTGACAGTCGATGACATCCAGCCGGGACAGCATGTGTATGTTACCCCTTATGCCTTGACTTCGCCGATGATACATACGCCGTACATGGAGAAATTTGTCGGCCAGGTGGGCCGAGTGCGTTCGACGGACAAAGATGCCGAGTGTGTATTAGTTCAGTTTTACGATGAGTCGGAAAGTAACACCAATGCATATTGGTTCGAGTCGAGAGTCCTTCGCAGTGCACGACCGTTTTATTACATGAGCAAGTTCAGTGGATGGCTGGAGAGATATCTCAGTCGCACCGAATGTCTGCAAGCACTCATCGAAATGCAAGAGAAAGCCGTGCTGTTGGCCTTGCAACGAGGGCTGTTCACTTTGTGTTGTCAGCCAGAGAATCCCTTGCCCCGATTAAAACGCATGTTTTTGGAGCTTCAGCAAAAGGACTACGATGGTGTGGAGGGAAAGAGGCCAGGCAATGAAGACGCCGTGCCCTCTGTGTCTACGGCCGCTATCAGCAGAGATCCAATCGATTTTGTACTTTCGGCATTGAAACAAGCGATTCGCTTGCGAGAATTGGATATGTTGGGCGAGCCATTGTCTGAGAGTGAGGAGCACATTGAACAATTGAACCATAATTTGCAAGAGTATGCACAAAAAGAGGGATTGAGCGAAATTGACTTGATGACCAAATGGATGCAAAAGCTTGACTATCGTCTCAACGTTGCCGCGACTTTCTATCGGAAAAACGTTTTGTTCCGACATTCCCGTGAATGCGACAGCAAATTACGAGGATACTCCAAAGCGGTATCCGTGTCAGGTGCATGCGCCCTTGTCATTGTCTTTAGCAAAGAGTCCGAGTTGCCAACGTCACAATATTCAAGTTAGCCTTTTTTTTTTTCTTTTGTCAGACAAAATAGTATCTTATTGATTGATAAGATGTATTTATTTATTTGTTTGCTTGTTTGTTGTTTGTCTTTAGCTCACAGCGTAGCGATTTATTCAGATGAAACGTGCCAATCACTTGTGAAAATGTATTCGGCAGGCCAAAAAGCAAAAGACGTCTTGTTGCCTGTTGTGGTGCCAGTCACGAATGTTGGGTCAAATTGTCTTATCCCGAAATATGCCCATTGATTGAGTTTGAGGTGGTGCCCATCCATCCCGACTTGGGATTGTCCTTTTGGTTGGTACGCTTTTTGTTGCAGTCGGTGACCATGAAGCCTTGCGCAGAGTCTTTGGAGCTGCTTCACAACATCCAAATGTGCGTGCGAATGATTCAATTACTATGCGACCATTGGCAGCTGTTGACCTTGCAAATGTCTCCGCTGAAGCAGGCCTTGTTCACATTGATGTTCCAAATCCTTTCGACGATTAACGTGTTGGTGAAAGAGCATCGATCCAATCTGATGACTGTCGATATTCAAGATGTGATCGACAAAGGGTTGGAAGTGCTAAAGGAGTTGAATACGGAAGCACAAAAGATGTTCGAGGTTGAAAGCAAGGGCGAAGTGACGACCTACTTCCAATTGCTCATGGACATGATGGTATTGGCGGACAAACTGCGCTCTTCTTCCTGCAAGCAAGTATCGAAAGTGTCATTTGGCATTGGCGGAGTAAGCGATGAAGAGGAGGAGGACAAAGAGGACGCCACCGAAAGTGACACCGTCACCGAGTGGGATTGTCCGGCATGCACATTGAAAAACCCTTTTGCCGAAGACAAGTGTGGGCTGTGTGGGGCCAGTCGTCCACCGCTCAAGCCCAAAGCCAAACGCGATACCAAAGGAATGAACGCCAACAAGCTTTTACAGCAATTGATCGGCTTGTCATCGGCGATCGAGTATTTCAAGAACATTGACAAATCGAACAAGTTTGCCACCGAGACGCTGTTCAAAGGAGCGTGGAATATCTTAAAGCAAGAGGACGACCCCACCAAGCAATGGTTTTTGATTAGCAATGTCCCTCCAGGCCCCGACGATAAGGTAATAGATCTCCTTCGTCACTGCGTGTCGCGCATCGAGTCGGACAACCGAGTATCGATCAGTCACATTTATTTGGGAACAGACCCGCAGGCCAAGAAGCCGATCACTCGTAAAAGGAAATTTGTGCAAAAGTATATCCCCTCGGATCCAAATCTCAAGGAGTGGGGAGAAAAAGGCATTGTCCATTTCATCGCCACCAATGGCAAGGCCCGAGCATGGAAGAACCCAATGGACGATGGACTGGTGCAAGTTCGAGTCAAAGGCTTGGCCCTGGGCAGCAGTCCGGCCAACAGCATTGTCAGTAATAAGTCCGTCCGTTGCATGACGAAGTCGGAGCTGCACAGTTACGTTGTCGTTGACTTTGGCGAACGAAGAGTGTGTCCCTCATTTTACAAACTGCGACACTACTCGTTCACCGATCGCGATGCGTTGCGCTTCTGGAGATTGGAAGGGTGTGCCGAAAACTGCTACTCGCAGTGGGCTGTAGGCGCATCGGCGACAGCGGATATCGACAGTGATAGCAAATGGGAGGTGTTGTGCGAACACAGCAATGACGAGTTGCTGAAGAAAGCTGGGGACATTGGCGGTTGGAAAATCGAGTCGAATCAACCCAAACGGTTCTTCCACAAGTTCCGAGTGATTATCACCGGGGTGAATTCGAGCAACAATTTCGTCTTGGCTTTGTCCGGATTTGAGGTGTACGGACACTTGGAAATGCCACCCACCGTCGCGCCGACCAAACAAAAGACTCATCGCTTTGCGGTTGTGGAGGTTGGCAATCCGAGCGTAGAGGTGTCCCAGGCCTTACTATCGATGAGTGGCATGGCAATCAAAGCGCCGTCGGGAACGGAACTCGAGTATGTGACGACGGAAAAAGAACCCCCGCTTCCTTCGCCTCGCCAATTAAGCACACCAGCAGTGACGACCACCATTGGTATTCTCAATGCTGCGATCAAGACAACTCCGGAGCCTCCCAGGCTGGAAGATTTAATGGCCAATATTGTAATCCCGCCCAGCGAAGAAAGGTTCGTTGTTGATTCCATCGAAAGCGAATTGCAAGTGAAACGGTTCTCGGAACTGCCTGACGGACATATTCTCAAGGATGTGTTTTTGAAAGACTTATTCCTGGTGTCCACTCAAAACGACAGAAACCAACACCGAGTACGCCCTTCCGGCGATTCCGGTCGAGAATTGAAAGACAAATTGCAGGACCATTGGAGAGAACTGTTCCAGAAAAAATTAATTGGCGAAGGTCTGACGCGAGAAGAATTTGTCAAAATGATTAGTCCCACTGGCGAAGGCCAAGACTTGATTTTGTCGATTTGCGAGCAATTCGACATTCAGGACAATAGTCAACAGATATTGTGGGACCAATTCCACGACATTGTCGTCACTCTCATCAAAGTGAATCCAAAGATTGCTTTGAATTGGATCTTTGTCAATGGCTATGATCATCGTGGCTCCAGGAGGTTTGACAACAACTTTGACAACGCCTGGGCAGACCAAATGCATTCCAAGAAAAGGTAATTCGACAACATCCTCAAACGGACGCACTGCTACTCCGACACTGGAACGGTCTTGCCGAAAGCCTTGGCTTCAATTCCTTGCAGCAATTGAAACCTATTCATGTACGACACGTGTCCGAAGAGGAAGTGCAAAGCGATAGTCGATTGCGCGAACTTCTAAACCTGAAAGCGGAAATGCCAATTGAAACATTGCGATTGCGATTAAGTGCCTTTCAGATTTTAAACATGGTCATCAGCAAAACCTTAGCTTTTATTGATTTGTCGAGATATGAGATGCCGTCGTCTCTTGCGCATATGCTATGCATTGTTGGAGATGAGTACATTTTTACCAAAATGAAAACAGATTTCTTGCAAAATGTGATGGACGCCACGAGCGAGGCCGTCGAAAAAAAGCCGGTGGTGAGAATGAACAGAATGAGACTATTGAACAAATTGTCGACCGTCGGAACATTGGACTTTGCCACTGAATCCAACTTTGGATTTGGTTATCAGCAGTTGAGTCGAGTGGACGAGTCGCAACTACGTCCCCCCAAACCGCAAGGGGCAGATCCATTTGTGGCGTTTGTGTTGGACTTGATTGGACAATTTGTGGAGGGTGATACCGGTCCGTATCGACAATACTTCAATGACGTCAGCAGCGAATTGCAGAGTCCGGAGTCGTATCTGTTCCAATTGACGCCCAACGGACGTAAGCCACAGCTGGATTTGATGAACAAGGACAAATATGTCATTCGTCCGTCACATCCCAATTTATTGCTTTCCGCAACTCAAGGCACGGAAGAGTCGAATGGAGGAATTGGTGGTGCTGATAAAACCAAGCAAGGCGTGCGCGAAGGCTTGAACATCCAATCCGCCAAAGATAGTGCCAATTTGAAAGAAGAGCAGTTTGGAATGTTTGAATTTTTGGGCAAGCTCATTGGCATGTGTTTGCGAACGGGAGTGAAGCTCAACTTGTCATTGCCTGCATTTTTCTGGAAGCCCTTGGTTGGGGTCAGCTGTGGACAGAGAGACCTGTATGAAATTGATACCACCTTATGCAAAGGATTGGAGGAAATTTGGAATTATCCCGTGGAAAGAAAACACGAATTTGAAAACGAAGTGAAAGAGACTTTCATGACAACACTGTCTGATATGACATTAGTGGAATTGAAACCCAATGGAAGCGACATCCCGGTCACCTTTGAAAACCGTCGCGAATATGTTTCCTTGGTGTATCAAGTTCGATTAAATGAACACATGCCGCATGTGGAATGCATTCGTCAAGGAATTCACAAAATTGTTCCTATTCATCTGTTAACCTTGTTCACTTGGGAAGAGCTGGAAAGATTAATTTGTGGTATTCCAGATATTAACATTGATCTTCTCCGAAGACACACTATTTATGACAAAGCCATTGATCCTAACAGCGAGTATATTGAATGGTTTTGGAAAATATTGCACGAGTTCTCACCCGAAAACAAACGCAAATTCATTCGATTTACATGGGCCCAAGAACGATTACCTAACAACGATGAAGAGTTTACAAGGCTGAGATTAAGATTTTTAATTAAACCTGTCATCAAGAGTGTGGCAAACATTGACCAGTCACTACCAAAGGCACATACATGCTTTTTCCATTTAGAATTGCCCAAGTACTCAACCAAAGAAATTATGAAAGAACGTCTATTACTGGCCATTACAGAATCTCTTTCGATGAATGCTGACGAGCCTGGAAGAGATGATCTGAACCAAGCAATGCAAATAGAGGACGCATACTAACACAAAAGAAAACAATGTTTCTTATGAACGCTTTACATAAGCTCATAAAATAAATGCTATAAAAAAAATTTGTTCGATATTTTTTCTTTTTTGTTTTTTGTTGTACTGAATGAATAAAGGAACATGTGCAAATTTTGACTTTTTGTTTGGCTTTCTTTTTTGAAAAATGATTGACCAATCCGCTTTATGATCGAATGATTAAAACTATTGTTGCACTCATATGCCATTGAGCCATACTAACTATATTCATTTAATAAAAAAACATAAACGCTTGATTTGACTAAATGCGTCTAATGCACTTTAATACAATTATAAGAATAATCTTACTAATTTCTTATGTTTGTCAAGGAACTTTCGAAATGAATTGCTTGTTTTTTAAAAAAATTCACCTCTTCACAAATTGCTTTAAAAAATGAAATTCAATACAGTATGTCAATAACAGAAGATTTACACGTACATATAAGTGCTTGATGATGCATAAATGAAAAATCAGCACAATTTATTGATAATATGTGAATTAAAATCAAGATTGCATTCACCAACAGTACTGTGATGTGATCGACAATTTATATCACAAACTCTATAGAAATATAATTTTTACAATCATGCTACTTACTAAATGATTGATATAATTCACATTTCATAAGATAATACAGAATAACAATTATTTTGCAAGTATATACTTTTCATAGTGAAATTTCGACAACGTGATTACAATTTTCATGTTTCTTCACAATTAGTTACACAAATAGCAAACGTCATTAGTGTATATTATGCTTTTTTTAATTAGTGATATTCATAATAGTTGTAATCATATCACTTCTCAACAGCAACAAAAGTTTTCCTAATTAAGGGATTAATAAAGAATGAACAAAATTATTTGATATAATTTTTAATTAAATTGTTATTTTTATCACATATTTTCAAAAATAAAATCCAAATTTTACACTTAGAAAAAAAAAATTTTAAAATTTACTGCCACTTGCATTTTTTTCATCTAGTTATTACACTACAAAGAAAAACGATGTGTCAGTTGAATTTGATCTTATTTGTTACTACTTTAAGTTTTGCTTCGATTAACTTGGATTATCACAAAGTTGATTGTCGGTTTTCTGTATTACATTTTTTGTCATCATTTTTTAGTGTAGTCATAATGTTAATGCTAGTTACCAGTTACGTAAACGAATATTTTATATTTTTCATTTAAATATTTGATTGTTGTAATTTTTTTTAGGAAGAAGAAATAATAACCAGTACAATCATGATAATAATTATTATCACTACAGTTATTATAATCATGAACGTCGCCGCTTTAAACATTTTTCATCAATATGGACTTCAACCAGTGGTTTTATTAGATAAATTATCTTTTAGTTTTTGTGTGTAATAAGAAAGAACATTTTTTAATTAAAAAATTAACTAAAATAAGTATTACCCAATTTTTAATAATTTGATTATCATTTTATTGAAGGTAAATTTAAATGAAATTGAATTTTAATAATTGTTTTGACAATAGCTTTTTTTTTATGTAACACTGAACAAAATTTTAGTGAAACTTAAAAAAAGGGTTTTTACATTTTTTTAAAACTCATCACAATCTTTTAATAATGAACTCTTTATTTCATCGGTTAGCAAACATTGGGACGGACTGGTTAAAGGCTTTAAAAACTGATGGTTATGTGATTTTGGACAATGTTGTTGAGCCACACTTTGCACAGAGTATGCTTTGTGAACTTAAACCTCTTCGAGTTATTATATTTATATCTTTTAATGAAATTTTTTTAAAATATGAAAAAATATTATATATAACATAAATAACTAGGAATTTGGACTCTTATATAAGTGCCATTCACATGTCCACAATAATAATGATAATACATATTTAATTGAAAAATCAAATGTTTGGGAATGTGAATTGCATATGTATAAAGAATTACAAGATATATGTCCCGATTTAACTCGATTTCTTAATGATAAATCTTTATGCAATATATTTAATGATTCCAAGTTTTTTCCCTATTCTTTTACTCATCATGTTAATAAATTATTATTTATTTGTTTATAATAAATATCAAAACATATAAATAAATATTCAAAATAATAAATATTAGACTTTAAAATTATTATATAGTGAAAATGGTGGTTGTTTCCCACTTCATTTTGATTCTGATTATCGAATTGACCATAGAAGAATAACTGCAATTTTATATCTCAATGTATGATATATATTTATATATTTGAATAATAATTAATTCATTAATAATAATAACAACAGGAACATTTAAATGATAATAATAATGACAATGATGATGACGAAAGTGAATCAGGAGGAGAATTAAAATTGTATCCAATAACACGTCCTTGTATAAAAATTCCAGCAAAATTTAATCGAATGGTATTATTTAGTAGTACATTAATGTTACATTCCACTTCTCCAACTCATTATCCACGTTATGCTTTAAATTTATGGTTACATTGTGATAAATCAAAATCTAACATTTCTATTGATACTAATCAATACCAAACGCATTGGTGGAATAATCCAGAAAAAGTTAAATGTATGGCTAAATATATGTATCACAAAGAATGGAGGGATAGTATTCTTCGAGCTCATCAACCAACTGATAACAAAGTTCAAACTCTTTTGAAATCTCATGATAGAGATTTACAGGTGTCTTTACACAAATTGAAACCTTGGATTAATGAGGTTTTTGCACATGCTCATCATATTCAAAATGGTGGAGTTGATAACACTCCCATTATTCCTTGGTTTTCTCTTTAACTTTTTTTATTTTTTATTTTACTACAATCAAATAAATTCATACAGACGTATGATCGATAAAAAAAGAAAAAGTACATATAATTCCCTTTCACAGGGCTCTCTTCTTGTATAAGTTTTGTCAAGATTTGTCATATCAAACAGAAATTTAGGTATTGTACTATTTTTCTGGTTTATCATATGTGTCAAATAATAAATTAATGAAGATAAGCTCAAATTATAATTTTATATTGAAGTAAAAGCAATTTGATAAATTAAATTCAAATTTAAAGTTTTTTCAAAATTTATCAAGTCATCTAGTTAAAAACCTTTAGGATAATCAGATCAAACTTTTTCAAAAAATAAAATTTCTACTTATTGTTGACTGTAATGAATATTGCCAAAATGACGACGTTCATACTGCTGATGATTGTGAATATAATTACTGCTTCTTCCTCCTAACAGAAATAACAATAAATAAATATTCGAATAAAAAATATAAAAATATTTGTTTACTTAACTGGTAAGTGGCATTACCATTATGATCATACTAAAAAATGATGATAAAAATATAATACCGAAAACTGACAATACAGCTTTGTAATAATCCAAGTTAACGGAATAAACTAGAGCAGCAAAACTTAAAGTAATAACAAACACGATTAAACTCAACTGATAGGCATTTGAATCTTGGCATTTACGTACTAGTTGGCTTACATGTTTCATGTTCATCTTTTTTCTTTATAATAACTAGCTGGTAAAAAATTCAAAGGACAGTAAATTTAAAATTTTTTTTCTAAGTTATAAATATTTATATTTTATTTTTTGAAATTATATGATAAAAGTAATAATTTGATTAAATCATATCAATAATTCATTCGTTCTTCAAATTACAAAATAAAATTAAAATATAATTGCTCAAACATATTTATAGTGGCAAATTCTTTTGATAAAACTAAAACTTGGATTATAATAGTAAATTATTGATCATTTTGATTGAAATTGTGCATTAAAAAATTTTTTTTGAATATATATATCTTTCATCATTTTATATATTAATATTGTTTCAAATATCTTTTTTTGATTTTTGAAATTGTAACGAAACAATTCAGACATATTCTATCTTTATAATATACATTGGATT
>ASPP01005140.1:0-10135 GCA_000512085.1 Reticulomyxa filosa
CGTGCACAATTTTATTTGCTGTTGGGAGTGTAAAATCTGAATTCTTTTTCATTTTAGTTATTTAGCCAACAATAAAGCAAAATTAAGCGAAGAAACGCATTATTGTGCAAAAATTAGCGTAGTGTACTATTTCTTTTTTTTAAACACGAACTTATTTTTAAAATAAGTTTTTTGTCAAATAAGATTTGTTCTTTTCTCAAAGAACTGATGATAAAAATTTTCCTATTCTTCATGATGATCACGAATCCGATTTTGGAAAACATGATGATAGTGAAGAATTTTTTGGCTCTTAGTGATTGACTAATTTGTTTTTTTCTGCAAATCTAATTTAATTTTTTCGGTACAACTTTTTTATTTATTTATGTTTTTTTTTTACAGTTTTATTTTTAAATTGTTTGTTACTTTTGGTGTGTAATGTTTAAAAAAAAGCAATTGTAAACTGTTGAAAGGAAAATAAAAACATTGAACGAATTACTTTTAAAATTTCTTTTACAAAACTCATTTTTTAATTCGTTAACTTTCACTTTAAAACATGATGTGTTTTTTTTCATCACAACATACATATTTAAACTCACACACTCAAAGACAAAGTAACACAGTTTCAAAAGACCAATTTATATGGAATGGTAACGTCGAGATAGACACAAAAAGAGATAAACAATTTTAGCAGAGTTGTAATTTTGGCGAATTAGTTTAAGCATTTGTATTTTGGAATTATTTTTCTTAAAAATTGACCATAAAAAAAAAAAAAAAGACGAGTAAAAATAAATCAATAATTGCAAATGAAAAATGCGAGAGAATGAGTTAAGGCCTCCAAATGCGAAGGACTCTATCTTTTCCTCCACTGGCCATGCAAGTGCCATGATTACTCCAATCGCAATCGTAGACTTCGTCGGAATGTCCGGGTAAGTCGATCATGAGTTTCTTTGTTTTCAAATTCCAAATTTTGACAGTGCTGTCTTTGCTGGCGGAGGCCAGCATGCGTGAGTCGGCGCTCCAGCAGACACGATATACGGACTGAACATGTCCAAACAGTTTGCAAATGAACTTGCCATTCAAGGCGTCCCAAATGCGGACAGTTTTGTCAAAAGAGGCGCTGGCAATGAAGCGTCCATCGGGACTGAAGCAGACATGATTGACAAGCTGATAATGTCCAGTCATGCGAGCGACAGGTTTGTCTGTGACTAAGGGATTCCACAAGAACAGTGTAAAGTCATCACTGGCCGAAACAAGGATTTCGCCTCTGCAATCTTTGGCTTTGTCATAAAAAGTTTGGGCTTTTTTAATATTTTCAGACGTATACACAGACTCTATATTTTTTTATTATCATTATTATCTTTATTATCATTACTATAAATATCATCATCCAAATAATAAGGAAAAGGGAGCGAGGGATCAACAGGTCCACTTTTCAAAGCATAATCAGTGGACAATGCGATATGATTGACCCAATGTGCATGCTTTTGCAAGACGCGGAAGCACGTGCCAGCATTGGTATCCCACACGCGAATGGAGAGGTCTCGACTGGACGAGTACAAGAAGCCTTGTCCTCCCCACTTGATCATCGTGATCGCATCTTTATGTCCATTCAAATGAAACTGCACCTGTTTGGTGCGCACGTTCCAAATCTTTATTGTCGTGTCTTTCCCTGCACTCGCGAAGCGCAAGTCTTGCTCCACCTTGCGCAAGTGAAATGGCTCCCAAGCAATGCTCGTCACCCACTTCTTATGTGCCATCAAACCTTCCTTCATTTCTTCATACGTCGTCCCTTTGCACGTATCCCACAGCCATATCACTCCTTGCATGTCCCCACTCGCGAGTATACGTCCGCACGGAGAGTACTCCACCACTAACACCCAATGCTTGTGCTTTTCCAACACTTTTTCTGGACTTTGCGACTCCGCATCCCACAAGCGAATGCTCGTATCCCCTGACCCCGTGGCTACCTGTCTGCTGTCATTGCGCACCTTCACGGACAGTATTGCTTCTGTGTGTCCTGGCAACTCTGCGCTGCAACGCGATATCGCCTGCACTTTAAACATCGCCTGCGGCTCGTACACTATGCTCAATACTTTCTCCGTTGATATCGCTCCCAGTCCTTCTGCATTCTCCAACAGCTTTCGAATTGATGTCGTTATCTCCATGTTTAGATTTTTCAACTCCATTTTTTTGGGTTCTTTTTCATCTTTTTTTGTACATATTTTTGCACACTACGTATACTCACTTTATATACATACATACATACATATATGTACATATACGTATATTTATATATATATATACGTATACGTGCCTGTGGATTGGTCAGATGAATCCAGCGATGGCTGGTAATAAAAAGCATAAGGAACGGGCTCGTCCGTTTGCTTTAGTAATGTATTGATTAACAACTCCAACTTGTCCACTGTAAAGCCGACTGGAATGTCAATTGGATTGCCTGTCTTTTCACCCCCTCGCTTTTGGAATTGCACCAACACTCGCTTCACGGACTTCTTCAAACTCTTCTTCTTCTTCTTCTTGTTTGCCTGTGCTACACCGATATCCCCTGCTTTCAACTGCTGTTTGTACATTGGGTTTGGCAAGGTCACCGATGATTTTGATTGGATTACCGACCGTGACAGTCGGGGGTGGTTCGAGTTTTGCTTGGCCTTGATTACATCACTCGCGGACTGAACGTGACTCAATTGCTGATTCAAAAATATATCTCTTGTATTATCATGCACTGACAACTTCAGGCGCTTGTTTGCTGAGAAAATGCTTTCTTCTGCATTTGTTTCGGAATCAGCCATTTCAAATTATGGAAGGGGGGGTAGTTGAATTTTAGTATTTGATGTTTCCTTTTTTTTTTTTGCCACGATTAATCTTTTGCTTTTTGTAAGGGAAAATGTGTTTGATAATTCGAAGGTGAAAATTATTAGTCTATTTTATTTTCAAAGGTTTTTTAAAAAATTTCAAATAACAAAACCCATATTTTTTCGTTGTAACAAAAAATAATTTAAAAATGCTGCTGAGGTGAACTTTTTTCCTTTTTCTAAAGCTATGAGCCAAGTTCGTCCCGTGTCCAGAGCTAATGGAGAAAATATTGCTTATTTCCATTTCGATTTAGTTTCGGAGAAATTAAACAAGCAAACTTTTTCTTTTTTTGTTTAGTTGTTTTTTTGCCAGACAGAAAGTTTGGAGTTATGTATACATCACCTCAAACAAAACAAACAAAGCAAATGGTTGGTGGTGGATATTGTAATTATGGGTCCGGTGTGATTTTAATTATGGGTTCCTGTATAATTTCGGTTGGTGTAGATATTATGGTGGTAATGGATGATGGATTCCTGTCGTACATTGGAGCCAGTCTTGATCAGCCGCAAAAAAGACGTGCAATAGGCGAGTCGACGACAAGCAAACAAAGTTGCACTGACGACAATAATATTGTCGTCCAAGAATCGTCGACTATTTACACTTGCAGGAATGGTGGCAGTGTCCATCTGGAGGTGGACGCATTACAGTCTCTCCTTTGCTGTTGCAGGCAGTATGACCGTGCTAACAGAGGGGCAGAGACCGAATTACTAATCACTACAACGCCTATATCATCATTGGGCTGACGATGGCCGTTTGTTGGAGTGATACAAATACTTTGGAGTTATCATTTTCTTTATTTCTATATATTCTACATTGCCTCTATTTTTTTTTTTTTGTGAACAGATTGACCCAGTGATATTAATTGGGATTCTGTTATTGATTATTGTTATTTCATTTTTGGTTGTTTTTTTGGTTATGTCGCTTAGTGTCCTCGTTGCTCGTTTTTCCCCCTCTTGGCATCTTTTCCACCCTCTTGCACTTTTTCATGTTTGACTAGTACGTCATTTTTGTCTTACCTTTTTTTTAGGTGGCTCATTTGTTTGTTTCCTTTTTTTTTTAGTGCATTTTTTTTTTTTTTTGCTAATTATGATTTTGTCGCTGTCGATTGGAGTTTATTATATGGCTATTGTACGGAGTAATTGTCCCCATTTGTCCTGTAGCATATTCCGGTAATTGGCTTCTTGTTTTTGTCATGTTTATACTGCACGCACCAGTAGACCACATAGGATGCAATGTTTGCATCATTTGGAGTCATGCCTTTGCCACCATCCTGCAAGTGAAAAGAGTCCACTGATGTGGACAAAAGCATGACGACTCCAGTTTTGTGCGGCTTATCTGTTGACATAGCCATATGGCTTTGTGTCAATAGGTATTGGATCCGCACTGGGATGCTTTGACATCCCCATTTGGCAAGGTCTACGCTTATTTTATTTCTTATAGAGGATGTGCAAACACCAATTGATTCTATAGCTATGGTGGCACAATCCTCGATGACAACAACTACTAAAATAACGGCCGTCTGAGTATAATCATTCGAGTTATCAGGTTCATCATAATCTTTATTGTCCATAATTTTTGTTTTTCTTTCGGCAAACGTTTTACACTTTGATTTGCTTGGAATAGTATTGATCGTGTATTTATGGATTATCAAGATTCCTGATCTTGTTATTCGTGGCATTCTTTTGTTTTTTTATTACAATTGTATTAAATAAATTGATTATTAATTTAAGTGAATGATATTAATGTTGATTTTTTTATTTAAATTTATATTCAAACAAGCAATTAATTTCAAATAAATTTTTGAAAATGCAATTCTGACTTGTATTATTATCTTATTTGCGCAAAATATTCCAATTCATGAGAAGTTGCAATTGCTTATTTTAAAATAACGATTGTGAAGTGCTAGTCATTTTTGGAAGAATCTTCTCAGATAATTAGGAAATAACCTTCCAGTATGATCTTTGCCTTGTCGTGCTAACGACGAAGCTTCATAAAGTGATTTTTGAAGAATTAATTGGAACTCCATTTGTAAACGTAGGGACAAAAAAGAATGTCTTGCTATAACAACTTGTTTTCAAGGAATAATTTTTGTCCATTTCTGCTATTGGGTTTTGTTGTTGAGTTCTATGTTGGTACTGTTGTGTTTGTGTTGCAAATAGTTTTCAAAACAAAAAAAAGGAACTTTCATTAGTTCGGTCATGTACATGTCAAAAAGCACATCAACTGCTTTTTTTTATAAAAAACGAAAAATAATATTGCAGCAATCCTGCTGTTTTGTTGTGGTGCTCCACTTGATACATTCTATCATTTACCTTGCCTCCATTTACATACATTTGATATCAACATCCTGCCTCGATTTTTGTCCTGATATATATCATTGAGGACAGAACTTCAACAAAAACAACAAAGAAGTTATCTTTCATAGATAACCTCCACTCATTTATTTATTGTTTGCTGTATGTTGTTGGTATGTGAGCAGTCGTGTGGGTTTCTGCGCCCTCATACTCCAATCTTTACACTATTTCTTTTTCCTTTTTTCTATCAATCTTTTCTTTTTCATACTCTTATCAACATAATCATACAGACTACATAACAACAACATATCGGTTATTTAATTTGTCCTGGCGTCGTATTTGATTAGTGATTATTTGATATCCCTCCAAAATTTACCCAAGATTAGTGCGACATGTATATTGATATTTGGACTTCCACATCACCTAAATATATCTAACTTTTCAATCGTTATTTGCTTGCCATTCAGTAATTATAAAAAAAGAAACTCCAAAAAAAAGAAAAAGATGCAATACATGTTTATATTCAAAATAGACTCAAGCAAAAAAAAAAAGTATGTCTACGTTAAAAAAAAATATATAATGATATAATGGATATTATAAAGAAATTTTAAAATATCCAATATTTTAAAAAACACATATATAAAATATAGAAAAACATCATTTCCAACGAATGCAAAATTTGCATAAATCTGGAACATATGTTGCAGGACTTGTATGCATTCACTAATCAAGCATCGCAATACAGTAATAATAATATTATCGCCAGCTACAATTTCAATAATAGTTGATATATTTACACTTGTAGTGTGAGCACATGTCCAGAAAGCGATGCATGCAGTTATTATTATGAATAACATTATCGCCGCAACAACCAACATAAGTACTGGCATTTTATTTTCATGCAATTGTCTTATTTTGTTCTACATTATCGTAATGGTTGAACGTATATCGTGATGGATAACCTGTAGAAAACATGTATAATCATATAAACAAAGAATAAAACTTAATTTAAAAAAAGTAAACAGAAAATACATACATTGACAGGATGTGACATGTTCTTTTTTTTTAATAGTGACAGATTGTGGTACTTTCGAGTAAGAGTTTATATTGTCTCTGCCGCTGCAGATAATGTTTGCCGGTTCTATGAAAAAAATAGTGATAAAAAAAATTCAAATGGGGATACACAATGTATGTTTGTGTATATATATATTTAATGTTTGTTTCTAAACTTTTTTTCTCAATTAATTTTTTCTCAGTTTTCAAATCTATGTTGCATTATGTTATATATTACTATGTTGTTTTGTTCAACAGAAAAAAATTAAAAAATAGAAACCTGTCGGAAATGGGAACTGGGGCCACTCAAAATGGATATCTATTGTTTTTATAAAAACAAAGTATGCTATATCATATATGTATATAAAAACACTGTGTAAAAACACTTTGACCATTTTGATTATTAATACCTTCAGATTGAAGTTGTTGTGATTGATTTTGTGGCTGTGTTAGAGATCGTGATTGTCTTCGGTGATTCAACGGTTGCCAATTTAATTGATATTGTGGTAGGTCACATATTGGAATTTCTTTCATAACTACGTCGCTTTTATCACTGTCCAAATCAATCATATCAATTATTTTTTCAACATCTTTCATTTCTACGTCGTCGGTTATTTCTTCTGAATCAATCATGTCATCCATTTCAATCATAACAACATCTTTAATAATTTCTTTCATTATTACATCTTCTTCTATGGCATCTATCATCGTTACATAATTATCAACTTCCTGCATGTCCACATAATTTATATATTGGCCATACTGTTCATAATCTACTTGAAATTCCAAGTGATCATTTCTTTCTATCATGCCAACATTGTCAACAGCATCTTGCATATCAACATTATTCATGGTATCATTTGTGTGGATATCTATTTGTGGGATAAGATATATGTACAAGAACATTGCATGGAGTATATTATATAATAGAATTTGCTAGCTGAAAGTGCAAGGTATTTGTTATTTTACCTAAGTTGTTGAAATTTTCTATTAGTTCTATATTGTGATGTATTAAATATTTGATATGGAATTTATATTGTGTTGTTACGTACTCCTTGTTTGCTTGTGTCGTTTTTAAAAAGAATAGAGCCAGAGAAAGTCAAGCTCTACCTGCAAAATTCATCTTTATTTTGTTATCTTTTACAAAATTTTAAAAATTTCTTTGCTTTTTTTCAAAAGTGTTTGTTGTTTTTGTTGCTGTTGTTTGGTGTTCAAAATAAAAAGTTCATTATTGTTATTCCCTTGCACTGTACAAATTTTTTATATCACAGTTCAAGAAAATGTTGTATTTGTTTATTTAGACTCAAAAAAGCAAAATTTATTTAACAAAGTTCGAAAAGAATGCAAAGTGTTTATGCTTTCACAAAAATGTAAAATGTATGTTAATATTTTCTGCTGTCAAGACAACTTGAACAATCAAAATTAAAGAATGAGACATTTTACAATAATTGCCAAATCAAAGAGAAGTTCTTGGATCTGATTGTCAAAACATCAATATGTTTTTTAAAATGTGTAATGAGTAAATAGTTTCAACAAATGGGAATGAAACAGCGTTGAAATAATGGATTGAATAAATATATGAATTAACATCACCAATTTTTTTGATGGTTTATCATATGATTACAAAAGTCTATGAATCCAATTGTGTTTAAATCCAATTGTGTTTGGTTTGATTGAAAGCATGTTTATACCAATCATATGTACTCTTTACTTTCATTCCAAAAACTTATATTCTCGGGATATGTGTTTTTTTTTACTATTATTTTTTTATTTATAAATAAGTGTATGTGTAGGATAAAGTCCTTACAATATTGATGGAAGAGAATATGATTATGTATCGTTGGGACAGTATCTGATTTGTTGTATGTGATGGGTTATGATACTCGTTCATAAAGATTGGTACGTATATTACTAAAGCTATTTTCCTTATTATACAGCAAAACAAGGATTGGAGTTGATAAAGATAGAGTTATATTATGTTATTAAGAGAATAATTTTGTCTTTTTCACAAATTCTTCAATGAGATTTCCCGTTATTTCAGGGTTTTACCATTTATTCTGATTTTTTTTGAGTTCTGGTTGCCACTGTCAAAATACATTAATTTATCTCCGTCACTTTTTTTTAATAAAAAAACCTAGTTTGGAACCACAAATGAAAAGGCATAGCCTTTTAATTCGATCCTTTGTGTGTACATTTTATTTTTGGTTTCTTTTTGTCTTCAGCTATTCTTTATGCTTTCATTAATGCTGTCGAGTAGAAAAAATAATAAACAATAAATAATACAATCAAACAAAATAAAATAACAAAACATAGCTTCACTTCTAAAACAAAGATAAGCCTATAAAAAAAATTGCAATGAGTAATAAGAGTAAATTGCCTGCTGACCTCCAAGAGATTGTTGACATTAAACGAATTAAAGCGTAACCCTGAAAGGTTTTGGCTTTCCAGCTCGATATATCAATTATATAAAAAACTTGCAACGGACAACTCTGCACAACACAACTTAAGAGCAGAGACTGTGTACGATTAGAAGAGTTTGTAACTCTCTATGCAGAAAGAAGACTCCAGTATATCTTGAAGAAAAAACTGGGGAATGATTTGGTTTAATATGATTGAAAACAGATGATGTAATGGGCTTTTTTGACATGATAACTAAGCCACAACATACGACATAAATTAGTTGAATTGTTTTTATAGAAAAATTTTGAGAAGTTTTTCATATAACAATCAATTTTGAGTAGATTGATCGTTGAATTTAGTCAAATGTGCAAAGCTCTAATTAAATAAATTTCCTTGATCATCATGTACTAAATATTGACATGGTAACATCAACCTCAAAGATAGAGTCAGTTTGCACTTTCTGTTTGTCAACTGTTTTCAAGATTTTGTCTCCTGGGATCCATTGTAAAGATTGCAGGCTTTGATCCAAAGAAAAAGAAAAAGACTTGTTGATGATATTTGTTTAAATCTTAATCAATTATGAAGTTTGAACATGACCTTATTGTTGTTATTAAAAAAACAAATGTTTTTTTTTTCATTTATATTTTTTGACATTTCCAAAATATGTACACTACAATCAAGACTCAAACATCAAACATTACAAATGAGGGTATTCATTTTACAAAGCAAATTTACAATTCACAAAAAAAGACAAAATTCAATCATTACTCTTAGTTTTAACAGTTAATCCTTAAATTCATGAGATAATTTGTATCAATTATTCAAAAAATTTCTTGTTACAACATAGTCAATCTTTTTCTGTATTTATTTATTCAGCACCAAATTGTGAATTTAACATGTTTTCTAATTGAAAATTGAAAAAATTTTAAAATTATTTTTTCATTGCAACAAATAAAAGTAGGATGTGCTATTGGTGAGGAACTTTTTTCCCCTTTTTCTACAATTTTGTACAAAGCGTTCCAGTGTCCAGCGTCTGTAGTGAGAATATTGCTGATCCCCAAGTCCATTTCGCTTCAAGAAAGTTAACCAAACAACTTTTTTCTTTTTTTCTTTGTTTTCAAAGACCAAAAGTTTGGAGCAGAGAAAACACCTATTCAAAAAAAAAGGACGTCAAAGATTATCAGTAGTTAAGATTGTGGTATTGGATCGGCGTCGTTTCAATATGCGTCCAGTATCATGTTGGTTGCGGATGACTATTATAGCTATAATTGGTGGTGGGTCCATGCATTCCTGTATTCGTGTATTCCTGTTCCTGTGTTGCTGATGATGGAGCCAAGTCAGCCGCAGCGCAATACTACTGCGCTTACCATGATTGCGATGTGTTATCGCAACAACCGCGTGCGACAGGCACGTCGGTGCTTGCAGAGACAAACCAAGGCCACATGAAAGGTTTGCATTGAAGCGCAGCACCGACAGATTACCTTGCAGGACTGTGGCAATGTCTATCTGTGGATGGACATAAAATACGGTCTCCCCCC
>ASPP01005176.1:0-12225 GCA_000512085.1 Reticulomyxa filosa
AAAAAAAAAAAAAAGGGGGGGCAAAGAGAGCAATACCTTGACTGCGCAAACGCGAACATTCACATTTAATCGATTCAAAAGCAAGGTGGACAAGGCTTCTCCGTCGACATCTTCAGAAATGATAATTAAAGGATGATTACTATTTACACACTAAGTTTGTTTTGCGAATCCCCCCCGCAAGGATATGTGTTGTAAAAAAAAAAAGGGTTATTATAACTAAAAAAAACCTAAGTTGTATACGTCATAAACACATGCACCATTAGGAGAAAGTTTTTTTTTTGTGTGTATTAGAAAAGTACAAACTTTCTGCAACAAAGGAAGAATAGCAGTGCCACTGGATATTTTTTTATCAGCAAATAACAGCAATGGGTCATCGTACTCGACAATCTGTTTTTTTGGGTTAGTGATGAAAAGAGGACTAATAAAACCTCGGTCGAATTTCATTCCCTCGACCACTTCCAACGAGTCTTCAAACGACTTTCCATCTTGCACGTTGACAACACCGTCATTTCCAACTTTTTCAAACGCATCAGCTATCAATTGTCCCAACTTGCGATCACCATTTGCGGAAATGGTCGCCACTTTAAAAATTGCCTCTTTGTCTCGCACAGGCTCTGCAATCGACTTCAAGTGTTCGGACACTTTCGATACTGCCTTGTCAATGCCTCTTTTCATGTCCATCGGGTTTAAGCCTGCTGCAACTGCACGGCAGCCCTCGCGGAAAATTGCTCTAGCCAAAACTGTTGCTGTCGTTGTACCTGTGTGTCAAGCATTCAACAAGTTATCAATTGAGATTTTTTTATTTCTTGTTTCTACCCCTCTCCCCCCCTTTTCAAGAAAAAATTCTGGAAATTTCTCGTGTTCTCCCCCCCCTTTTTTAATTTTTTTAAATAATTTCCGACTTACCGTCACCAGCCACGTCATTCGTTTTCGAAGCAACGTGCCTGACCAATTGTGCACCCAAGTTTTCATACTTGTCTTCAAATTCAATATTTTTGGCCACAGTGACACCATCTTTTGTGATCTTAGGTGGTCCATAGCTGCTTTCAATTGCTACATTGCGTCCTCGAGGACCTAACGTGGTTTCCACGGCGTCCGCAATTTTGTTTACACCAGCCAAAATAGAGGAACGAGCATCAGCCTTAATGTTTTGTTTTTTGTTCGCTTATCTGCTCTTATTGACAATTTTTTAAAATTGGTGTTTTTCCGACGCTTAACTCCAAAGCGAATGTCTTTGCCAAAAGTCCTCTTGACGACATTGGTATTGAAAAATGTTCGTTTCACTAGTCTTCGAAACATGGGTTTGTTTTTGCTGAGAGTACAAATAAGAGACAAATGCAGGGGGCAAAAATTACAATTACAAAAACGCAGCCTTTTAGTTAACGAAGTAAACCAATTAACAAAATGTTGTAACGCCAAAAAAAGAATCTTTACGAAAACCAATATATGGCAACTCATCTTTACATTTAAATTTTGACGGAGAGCTTTAAAAAAATTGTTCAATCAATGAGCAAAAAAATTCCACACCAATTGACATTTTTTCCATAACAACACAGCAAATAAAATGGTGTGACTTTTGCTTTACAAAAATAACATCAATTGCGTTGTTTTCAAAAACAATTGTAAAATTTCTTGGAAGAATATTCATGCTTTTGTTTGACACTGTCGATCTGGATAGTATCTTTTTCAAAATATAATTTTGTTTTTTCATCAACAGTGCATCGCAAGCAATTCATATGTTATTTATTAAGCAAAAAAAACTAAATAAATGTTATTAACAAAAATTTTGTTGACACAAACGTTTTAATAATTTCTATTAACACAAATTAGTAATTAATATAACATTGATTGACATATTGCAACAACTAGAAAATGTGGATAGCAACACTTGTTTGTTGGTTGAATAGACAACACATTACAGAAAAGAAAAAAAAAAATGGAACTGGACCCTTTTTCAAACTCTTCAACTTGGCCATTCCATGTTTTTTTATAACAATAGTACGGTTCTGAGATTTTTGCTTATTTTAATATTTTTTATTTAAGTTTTTAAAAATTTTGGCACGATATTGAAAGATAATTCAACCATTAAGTATCAATTAAAAAAAATCTATCAGTACTGCATTTATGTGAATCGTCAATAGAATAGTAGACACTCCAAAAGTTGAAAAAAAAGTGTTAATAGTGTGCATCTGTCTAAGTTATGTGCTGAACCCTCTAAGTTGAACTCAGTTGTTGAAACTCCAACATCGTTCTTGATAACTATCCAAAAATCTTTACTTAACTGCGAGGCTTTTTCTTTCGATCAAAAAGGAGGGAAAAGGAGGATGTTGATGTTGGGTATCCCAATGGATTGCTGCACTCTGTCAACATATAATCCTTCAGACAGTCATTTATGATTGACCTGACTCGATAATGTTTTTACTTTAGCTGCGCTCTGTCGCAGCTCCCAATATTTATTTAAGTAGTCATTATTTGTTATTAACTTTCTTTAAAAAAAAGAGTCTTATGTGGAACTAATAAAAAGTTTGGTAAAAGATGTTTAAAAAAAATTTGTGATGCGACCACTACATAAAAGTGTGCTTGTGTCATAGTCGCTTCGTTCTGAAAAGGAACATCTTTCTTACTACAAAAAAACCTTTCAAAGCATTTTTATTTTTCCACAAAGTACTTTGTGACCCCCAATTTCAATAGTCTACATTAACAAAAAGCACATCAAAGATTTAGTCTTTTTGTAATGTTTTTCAAATTTTAGCACATTTTGTATTAAAATAAATGAAATATTCCATTTAAGAGATTTTATTATTCAACAATCCTGAAATAAAAGAAAAAAAGTTGCATAAGTTCCTGGTGAATTATTTTTTCTTTTTTTTTTTGTTGGCTCCTTTTTTTCGTTATCTTTGTTTTCATTTTGTTTTTCCATTAACATTTTGTCATTTTGCAAGAGTTGTTTTCTTCGGTTTACAATTAGAGGTTTGTTTTCGGTGATTTGTTGATTGATTTGTTGTAGATCAAACGCCACAAGTGAATGTTGGTATCCGTGCACAACAACCGACTCATTATTAAGCAAAAAAATGGACTCGATTCCATTTTGGATGATGGAGTCTGTTTTTCCATCAATTTGCAATAATCGCCAAGCTTCAAGGTATTGAGGGCCATGTTGCTTATCTTCAACGGTCAATAGCAGACACTTTGGAGTTTCAAATTTTTTCTTTGATTTTGTCAATTGCAAGTGTACTTGTTCATACAAATACTTCAAATCCCATATTTTTATTATACCATCGTCACCGCAAGTCCAAAGATTTTCATTTTCTATATAAATGCGGTTGAAGATCTCTGTGCTGGAATTAAAGCAAGTGATAACAGTGCCGACATGTGTCCATTGTGGAGTGTCTCCGGCGGTACTTAGAACTCGGATAGATTGTATTTGTGCACACACAAAACATAAATTGTTTTTGCTATCAAAGCAAATATCTCGAATGGGGCCATAACCACAGCTAATGACTTGCACTGAAGCCTTCATGTTGAATGGCACAACAAATACACTGCCACATTCACTTCCGACAATGACATGAGTCGGAGAGGGGACATCACTCGGTAATAACTTCATACAAGTCAATGCGTTATCTTGCGTGATTTGTAATTGAATCACAATATCTCCATTGCTATATAGATCACGCATAATGAGATACCCATCAAATCCAACACTTAATATACGATTATTGTTTATTATTTTTAAGCCACTTATCTTACGTTCATGAGTCTTCCATTTTTGTAAACAATATGCTCTCTATATATTTTTTTTTTGGTGTTGTTATCGTTTGCTTGTACGTAGCAAAACAAGTAGTATACGTTTATTGGTTTGCACTGAAAACAATCCTACAATTAACTAAGCGAGGAAACTGCGAGTGCAAAGACCAGCAACTAATAACTCCATGCTCATCTCCAATCACAAGTTGATCGAATTTGTTGTTGTCAATGAAGTCCATCCACATAGGAGCCACTGGCTTTGCAGATTGATTGTCGCTTTCATAGTTGAGTTCAAATTTGTGAAAGCACTCCTTCAATTGCAAATCCCAGACAAAAATCTTACCTTTTATTGTCCCTACATGGACAAATCGGACTTGTGTGGAGCTGGCAATGTGTACGGAAGAAATGACCGCTTCGCATTGTAATAAAACCTTGCTTTCTTTGTTCGTATGGTTATCTGTTGAAGCAGCTGCAGTATTGCCACATGTATGGACAACACAAAAATATTGCACCATTTTTTTAATGACATTTTTGACATCCAATGGAATCTCTGTCCATGTCTCCCAGTCTTGTTCACTTATATTCAATAGTTCTTCCACATGCTGTACTTTCACTGAGTTAAAATATTCTTCCATGTTCTTAAGTTCCTCGTTTGTATATTTAGAGTCCAATTTGCTACCTGCTAAATTCAATAATTCTCCAATACTTGTCTGATTGTTCCATTTCTCACTTTCTTCAATTTCATCTTTAAAAAAAAATTACTCTGTTTTCTTGATCAGTGGCATTTCTAATGAGTCAAACAAAAACGTCCAAGCTCTAAACTTTGTAAACTGGAGTCAATTAGAAATTCAATAATAAATATTAATTGAAGCGGGATTTTTATGTCAATCGTCCAGTTTTCAAACTGGGGTAAACTTAATTGATCAATATTATCGATTCCTATTGCTGAGAAAGCGTCGTCCCATTCTTGAATTTTTTTGTTGATATCTTGTCCGCTGGCGTTGTGTTTAACAGCATCAGTTTGAGTTTCAACAAGGAGTTCCACAAAATGTTCGTTGATTTTTTGTAGAAGTTGTTTAACAGGCATACTTGAACTCATTTTTGATAATAAACATTTTATTTCAGCAGCAGTTTTGTCTTTTTGCTTGGACATTTTTGTTTTGAATGCTTGATATGCATTTACAAGTATTTTCATTTCATCAACACACTTTTTCATTTGCGCTTGCTCGTCACAATTTTCCAACATTTGATAGCACAGCTTATTTTCAATATTTTTCAGATTTGGGTTAGCATTTGCTTGCATTAGTAATCGAATAAATGCTTTACGTTTTTGAAAGCAAGCCAGATGTAAAGGTGTGTTATCTTGAAGATCAAACACGTTGGGTTGTGCACCTTCATTAATTAACCATTTTCCGATGTTGATGTTATGTGAGGTGCACAAGTGTAAGAATGTTTGTCCTGCATGAGCGTTACTTTTTGGAAACCAATACTCGTTCAAAAACAACTCTTTTTTGATTTTATTGACCCCAAACAAGCACTGTCGTGCTTTTAATATATTGTCTTCTAAAATTGCGCTTTGCAGTGCCTCTGGAATATTTGTCATAATGATCCAATAGAAGAAGATAAAAAAGAATTAATTTTCTTGTTTAAAAAATTATGAGTTTCCTTTTCTTATTTAATAAAAATTCCTGTTTGTGTGGTGGCCAAAAAACATCAAAACAGGGGCACGTGAATTTTTTTCAGTCACGTCTGAACAAAGATTTTTCCAGATCAAGTTTGATGTTCAGTGGAGATGTCAGTTATAGATTGTAGATAGAATGAACTCAATAATTACTGTAAGAGTTTACTGGTTTTTTGACTTTTGCAGCGGTCTTGTGAAAGACGGAAAAATCTAAAATTGAATTTGTACATAAAGTCTGCGTTTTGGATACAAAAGGGGTGTTATTTAACAATAATTTATAAACTAGTTTTCAAAATTTGAAACCAGATAGTGTTTAACTTGAACAAAGACTACAAGACATTGAAAACCAATAAAAATGAATATAAATGTATTTTTTTTTACCGCTTAAAGCAGGACCTTCCGATTGAAAAAGTGTTGCAAACAATGAGCAAGCGAGAGCAAGACCAAAACAAAAAAAAACAATGAAACAAAAAGAGAAACAAAAACAAAAACTCTAACAATTTGCAATTGAAGTCCCACAAGACATTCTTTGCAGGATGAACAATCATCGCACACATACGCATAACAGCACAAAAGGTAATGTGATCAAAAAAAAAATAAAAAAAGGGATTAATGACGAACTAATTTGAAATTGATATCAGGATACCATTGCTTTAAAGACCTCCAAAACATGGCAGATTTATTACTATTCATAACATAAATCCACTCTTCGTTGGCAGTAAATTTGAAAACGTTCCACGTGATCCGAACCAGATCAGTGGCCAAGTGTTGTCGTTGAAAGAGTGGAAAGACAACCAATGCAATCTCTCTTTTTTCGGTGATTGTTTGTTTTCCATTTTCGAGTGAACTTTTTTTGGCTGTCATGTTGGCAGCGTTTTGTTCAGCACAGGGAAATAGCGTGATTTGCGCTTTGATCACTGTTCCTGTAGTGGCTCCATTCTGATCGTCATTAGTCTTAATATGATTGTCAGCCACTACAAATCCCAACAAACGTGCACTCAAATCTATTTTCACTCGTTGAGCAAAATCGGGTTGCCATCCGTATCTTTCATATGTCACCTTTGGACATGACTCCAATGCTTGATGATACATATTCACATAGTTCATTAGAGTCTCGTTTTTTGCGTTGATTTGTGGCCCAACAAAAAATACCATCTCGTTGTTGTGATACATAAATCTTACTTCATTACTTCCTGAAAATACATTCGGGTCTTTAATCGCAAACTCATTTATTGATTTTTCATCTAGTTTCATACTCAAATGTGAACTCTTGTTTTCCTCTTTTTTTTCGACTTCTGTTTTTTTTTTTCTTCGCTACTATGACTGATTACGTTCCCTCCTAACGAGTTGAAAAGATATTTCTGCAACTCTGTTATGGAAAGAGAACGGGACAGAGGTGATGAATCAAATTTCAAATTCATATTCTCTATTGCTGTCATTTGAGATTTTTTATTTGTAATCAAAAAGTTTATTATTGTGGAACGCAAATGGAACTTTTTCAAGTTCTGCTTTGAATGTTTAGTTTTTATTGCAATATAGTTTGCTCGTCTTTCTCCTTTGTTTTCATTTTTGCCCAGGTTAAAATTAGAAAAGAATAATCCCTATCAGATTTCTTGAGAATAATATATCCAACAATTTACACAGATAACTTTCAGAAATTGTAAACTCAACAATTAAGTTTATGTTAGAAACAACTTTATCTGACGCGTGTAATTATAGCTGTTTAAAACAAAATTTAAAAAAGTCCATTATTTTGGTTTATATGGACGACCTCTTCGATCCCAGATCAAAACACAACTTAGCTGAAGCCGTTCAAGTTTGATTTCAGACAAAAAATGACTCTATCTCTAATAAAAAAACTCCAACGATAGTGAAATATTTGTTGACAAAGTTAAGTAGATGAAAAGACTTTCTGTGGAAAATTGCCCACACGATATTTGTGCGAAGCAATTCATTAAATACTTTCGGCCATGGTCACGTGACCAGTAAAAGGAAGAGGGGGTTGGTTGTGCAAAAAAAAAAACGTGTGCCACACTTATCACACATCGACATTGAAAAAGAGGACACACGTTGAGCCAACAAAAAAAAAAAGGGTTTACAAAATTCGAACAAAAGTGCAACACAAGTCGGTTCTGGTTGTTTTTTTTTTCTCCCCCTTTGCCTATGCGTATTTTTTTGTTTTGTTGAAAGGAATGAGTAATGACGGGAATATTGAAAACTGGAAAACGATGACTGCGCAATTTCATGAAGTAAGTGCCAATCAGTTGCGTTTGCGTTATTACAAAAATTTGAATATGATACCAAAGCCATCACCATCCGAGCAAATGGTGATCGCAAAGCAATGGAAGCAATCACTTCCAATGTTGTCCGATGCTGGACTGCATTTGAAGGTAACAGAGAATAGCGAGTTATTCACGGTGAACTTCTTACAGCAAAAATCGACGAACATTGGCGAAGCAAGTGACACAAATAAGCACATTGTAAGTCCAATCGAGACGACAAGCGAGAGTCCGTTGTTGTCTCCACTGCCAATGTCGTTCCATTTGGACCTGGACAGTCCACTGTCCAATCACGACACCAATCCGAGCTCCAATTCGCAAAAACGAGAACAAACCCCGCAAAGTGCGAGTGGTTACGTTTCCCCCTTTGGCGCGGCGCCTGCACCGACTCAAACAATGAGTATTCTCAACTCCATTTCCGCACAATGTCGTCCATACACCTGTCGCACTGTTGGAAGTGCCGAATTTAAACCCAACGTTTTTCATATGTTTTCGCTTACAAGTTCATTATTTTTATTTTATTTTTTTTTTATACAAAGCAAAAAAAAAAATGAGCATATCGTTAAATAAAATATGTAATACATATGTATATGTATGTACATATATATATATGTATATTAAATGATCCCCCCAACGACAAACAAATACAAAGGAAAACGATCGATAAGTGAGGATGAAATTCGCAGTGGTGGTGTGGATGGAACGATACAACGGGCCAATTCGATGGATAACCCCAGATCGAACAGAGTAGGATTAACATTCGACACACACAAAGCCGGCAAAAGGTACGATGGCTCCACTTCTTCTGCGACGGCAATGAAGCCTCGCTTGTTGGACAGCGCGAGTGCAGGCCAGCCACAACGATGCACGAAAAAGAAGAAGAAGAAACAAAAGGAAAAGAAGACGCTCAAAGTGATGACTAGCCACTCTCCTGTGTGCGCCGTCTATACCGCTGGAGCATTAGGTGTCAAATCGCCACTTGCGGGGTCATCGACACCATCATTGCTATCGACCTCCAAAAAACTTAAACAAGCCAAAAAGTCACATCAAAAACTCCGATCACACTTCCACCAAGTCAACGTGTATCCGCCACCGCTCGAGTTACATCGACACACGCGAAGTGATGGAAGACTCCCTCTTTTGCAGAGAAGGATGCACATTACAAATGGCTTTGGCGTCGATCTGCAAGAGAACTTGCAAGAAGAAGAAGAAGAAGACGAAAGTGATTTGGAAATTACAACCGATAAAAAAAAGAAAGGACTGAACAATGAACACGAAACACAAGTCAGAGACAGTGAACATGAATTTGATGATGGCTTGCCTTTGTCGCCGTTACTTTCTCAAACAAACCCGAAAAAGAAAAAATATTTTTCTCACAATTCAATTTCGTTCTCTAGCTCCTCACATTCTGAAGCGGGCCTAAGTTCAGGTCAAGTGCATATCTATCCTTCCATCGGCATGGATTCAAATGGAACCACGAACTCAAATGCCGGCACAAATAAGGGTATCCGTGAAGATCTACCTTTGGAAATGAACATGGCTTTCGAAACCGAAGAAGAAGAAGAAGAAGAAACAAAAATGCCTCGCGAAAGACCCAAGTTCCGAAGCTCACAGTCATTAGATACCTGTAAGCGTGCAAATGCAAATGCAACGTCTGTTGTTATAACACCAACAGAGACAACAGCGGCAAATGGAAGACTGACAAGTTTACTGGCACAAAGACAAGACTTAGGTCAAAACAACAAAAACTCAAAGCTCACTTGTCAATTTCCCAAAGTATCAAAGCAGTCCCCTTGGGACGATCACACAACCTCACAGTCACTATTTAACAATTTGCCAAACCATGACGAGCGGGCACACAAAAACACAAACGCCGTGGACTCAAAGTATCTGAAGCAGTCTTTCACTTCTACAACACCTCCCGATCACATTGCCGTGTTATCGCCTTTTCATTCTTCTCTGTTCCCCATTTCACCCACAGTTGCTCCTCATTCGCCCAACCCCACCCGATCCAAAGTCATTCCGATCCCAAATCATAGCCGACAAAGATACGATATTGATTTCAAGCCGTCAATACAACAGGTCACTTTTTGCAAGTTTCCCAACTACTTGCAAATGTACGTATACATTGAAAAAAAATTTGCGGCCACTTTCCAAAAAAATAAAAAAATAATTGAAAATTGCTTGGTAATAGACCAACTTTTTTGAAAAGAAATTGAGAGAACAACCGGCACACTTTGAAGATGATTCACTTCAGATGGAACTTTGAAGAAAAACAAGCCAAATGAAGTAACAAGTGAAGTTGCAAAGAAAAAAGAGAAAAGAGAAAATACAATATGTTTCGCTTTTCTCTTTTTTTTTACTTGTACATGTTGCAACTAAACTTGACGTTACAATTGACCAACTTTTTCAGTTTTATAATCTTATTTTTTTTTATATTTTCAAACATTTGTTTGCTTGTCAATAAAGTGGAATAGTTCATCCGTTTTGTGTTTTATTTTTGAACTCCCTTTTTAAAGTTTGAACTTTCATTGCAAACAGTGCTTGATTTTTATACTTCTTTTTCTTTTGTTTCCTTTTCTTTTCTCTTTTTTTTTGTTGTTGTCATAAACTTTGGTTGAGCTTTGATTATTAAGCGTGTTTTATGATTTTTTATTTGTTTGTGAAAAACAAACCAATAAAAAATATATTGGCCACAAAAACGGCCTCAAAGTGAAACACGATAAACATAAGAGTTCTATTTCCCCATTTAGCTTGGTAGTTGGAGGAAAATTTGATAGTGGTAATGCAGTGATTTAAATATGTTGAAGAAAAATAAGAATTTGTTATTATTTTTAGTTTTGTTGTTGTGTTTTGATAAGTCTCTATGTTGTTTGTAAGGTTATTAAATAGATGAATCTTGTTGTGGTTTTTTAAAAATCAAAGCAAGTTAATTTACATGAGAATTTTTGGCTTTCTTTCACGTGAAGAATAAAAAATTTGTTATTAAAAGTTAGCCTTTTGTTGCAAGGTCTTTAAAAGACTATGCAATTTTCAGGATAATCAGAAACGAAAGGTAGTTTACCAAGCAAAAATTTTTTGACAAACGCGTTCCTTTTAAACTTGAACATATTTGTTCTTATTTAATTGATATATAGAATATAATTTTGTATAAACAATCATGCAAAGCAAAAGTAGTGGTCGCTGTCATGCAGTCACAAAGACAAGCATTTGACAAACGCTTGCTGTTTCTTTTTTGAGTAACCGAGATTGATTGTAATTATAACTGTTTTTTTGTTGTTGAAAAATTTTTTGGCTGAATAATATGGGTTTACATGTTCCGGGAATTGAAAGTTTCTTTTTTTGTTATGTGAGCCCAGTTTGGAAAAATCTAAAACTATATCTTTGTTTACTCGCGAAAGGAGTTTGCTAATTGATATTGTGGCACGAGCCAAATAAAAAAAAATGTACGACGT
Organism: Reticulomyxa filosa; assembly: GCA_000512085.1. Taxonomy (NCBI): domain Eukaryota; phylum Foraminifera; family Reticulomyxidae; genus Reticulomyxa; species Reticulomyxa filosa. The sequence goes on from ASPP01005176.1 coordinate 11,163, forward strand.
GTGTTTGTACAATGCAGAATATTCTTTTTTTTTAGTGTTTCTATTTTCAAAAAACTCTTAATCTGTGATTTCACTTCTGAAAAAAGTTTGATGTAAGGAAAAAGATACATGAATGACAAATAGTCTTCGAAGAAGAGATGATGTCAAGACGGCTTTACATTGATAATGATGAGATCAAACGATATGTTTTATTAATTAAGACACAACAGATGAAATTCGACATTTAGATACATTTTGAAGTGACTCAGCTTAGAAAATGACTTTCACATATATTCTCTTTGGCGAATCTCTTTCATACTTCCAATGGTAGCATGAAACTTTTTTCTGCACAAAAATTTCTTTTAGGTCAATAAGCAAAAAATTGAGCCGTTTAGTTCACTCAATCAAGAAGGGAGTGTTCGGTACAAGTTTTGAAAGTTTATTTATCATCTAAAAATTAAAACTGCAATTTGTTTCCAATGTCTCGCATTGATGCAGTGTTATATGACGCAGAGGTAAGACCAGCCAAGAGACAAGTCTTTTGCTGCTACTTAAAAAAAAACAACTACAAAAACACAATAACAGAACAATCAAGGGAATATACAACAAAACCTAGTATAATCGCTGTAACAACAGCATTTGCATAAATACTTGCAAAATCTTTTTCTCTAAAGTCTTTTTTACGAGATACTTTTTTTTCACGAATAAAAAAACAAATAACAGAAAACTAGTGGTGATTACCAACATAGTCAACAAGATGTAAGTTAAACAATTAAACATAAGCAAATAAAAAAAGATAATTTAAAATTTAAGTAGATTTTCTGTTTTGTTTTAAATAAAAAGTATTTGCAGACAAAGATATAAAAATCGCAGATTAGTAATAGCAGATAGAAGTGCATTTGATGCATTAGACTAAAGTTTTGCAGTCACAGTATCGCAACGAACAAATATTTTACAATTTGTCTTTATATGTTTTTTTATTAATTAATTTGTAGGGAGTCTACAGTGAAGAGCTTCACTAAATGTAATACGAAATAATTTTGTTGGAACCGAAAGGGTTTGAATTCTGGGTTTTTAAAAACCC
>ASPP01005180.1:0-11234 GCA_000512085.1 Reticulomyxa filosa
ATTTATTTATTCATTCATTCATTCATTCATTTGTGATGTGACAAACAAATAAATAAAAAAGGACTCCTGGAAATTCTTTGAAAAATTCTTGCAAGATAAAAAACCGATTCTCCGTAGACTTCGCTATGTGGGATACATATTGACTCACGACGGCAGAGAACCTTTGCCCAATGCCTTCCGAGAACATACGATAGAAGATATCGTGCGACCATTCCAATTCGAACCTTTAATGGACGCCAATGAATACGAGCAGCTGTATCGAGCGTGGGCAGAAGTTGAGTCGGAGAAATTTGCTGGCAGTAGTGGTCGTGCCAAGTATCAATACCAATATGTACCTTTAAGTGACTCTGCTCGATCCACTTCCGTCAATACTGTCGAAGCCAATCCCACGAACCCAACCACCACGGGAGTTGCCAACAACAAAACTTTGGTCACCAAGAAAAAGATTAAAAGCGTTGTCAAACCTACTCCCCAAAAAAATCCAAATACCAAGATTTCTTCATTAAAACCAAAAACGACAGGACTTTCAAGTTCAGTGTCCAAAAAGGAAGCACAAACAAAGAGAAATTTTTTTTGTTTATTTGTTTTTACAAATCCTCTTTGGATCTTCTCATTCCTCGAAACATCTTTTTTTTTGCTGATGTGATCGTCGTGTTTGATGTTTGTCATCAGGATTGAGTGGATCGTACGCTGCCAGTACAGGGTACGGTACGTATGGCAACACTTATGGAAGTGAATTGTATGGAAATCGTTTATATTCTGCCAACGCGAACATTCAAAATATTGCAACAACTAGCAACAACAGTAACAATAACAACAACAACAATGACAATGACAATGATAACGAAAACAACAATTCCGGCGGTGCAAACGCAGGAAAAAGCTCTTCCGTGGACAACACGTATGATTTTGATGCGCCCACTAGCATGGGTTTAAGTAAAACGGGCGTTGGAATGATGGACATTGATGACGAAGATATTGATATGACAGCTACTGGATCAGGCGGCCGTGCCACTGGACTTGCTAGACGCATTTCCTCCGGACTGCAAAATGCAATGATTGCAGGTAAAAAGAAAAGAATGAGCGGCGGAGGAGGACCTGCCGGTGGAGGAAGTAGCAAAAAGAGTAAGTTTGAGCAAACTGTGAGCAGATATTTAGATTTAGCAAGAAATGATGATGGAACTGTACGTGTCCCCTTCCAAATCCGAGGGGGATGTACCGTTACATGTCTGGGAACCATTGTTTATGATCGAACTGGCTTTAGTACTTCCAAGTACATTTGGCCTGTTGGATTTCAAAGCACGAGAATGCATCCCAGCTATTTAGATCCCTCAGTTCGTGTCACAGTTGAGTTTTTTTTTGGGTGTTAAAGCTTTAACTTTTTTCTGACGTGGGTTTTTTGCCTTGAAAAGTTCACGTCGACTATTTTGGAAGGGCCAAATGGGGCCCAATTTGAAGTTGTGGCTGAAGACGATCCTGAAAATCCATTGGTTGGTGGAAGTGCATCTAATGTATGGACAACAATCATAAAACGAGTAGCTACCATGCGCGCTGATTCAAGTAAACGAAAAACTTGTACAGTGTCAGGGCCTGAAATGTTTGGATTTTCAGATGCCGTCATTCAAGCTTTGATCGAGGAGCTTCCGAATGCTGATAAATGTGCTGACTATTGGAAAAATAGGCAATCTTTCAAAGACAAGATGCAGGAATTTGGCTTTGCATAAATTTTATTTTGTATGTGTAAGTTTTCAACAAACAGTAATCGATAAACTTTGTTTCGACAAACATGATTTTCTATTGTTGTGACAATTGGGTCATTCATTGTTGTTGTTTTTTTTATTTTTGACTAACATAACGAACTTTTAATTGCAGTCACTCTACGGACATGACACGTTTTCTTGATTGAGTGAACACACTCCAATTCCCAAAAAGCCTCTTTAAATTTTTCTTCCAAAAGCTATTTTATGAAGTTAAAAAAGTAAAATTTTCTTACATTTAACGTAAAATTTGTCAACAGTAGGCGAAAAAAAACTTCAGAATTCTTATGGAAATGAGTTCAAGTTGCACAAAACATTAGGATATTTGTGAAATCAGAAACAACAAGGCAATCTGCGCGAGCAAACTCGAAGCAAATCAACTAAAACTCCAACTCACACAAGTTAAATTTATTTTTTCAATAATAATAACGCTGTACACACTTTGAAAAGAGGAAGAATTTTAAACGAAATGGTTGGAACATTTCTAATAATTTTCTCATATGCATTTTCGACGGCAAAAAAATTTATATTTTGTCCATCTTTGATGCGCTTATTAAATAGAAGATTGAAAAAGCCAAGAAAACAATAATAGCAAAAAACTCATTGGTCCACATCCATACAAGTTCGTTGTGCAAAGGAATGCTGTTTTGCTGCTTTGTTTGGATTGATGTGAAATTGAAGTGTTTTGCCCTTGTTGTTATCATTCGGGTTTGTGTTGACGGCCTCAGTGATATCTTTCCACGTCCCCAACTGCCATTCTTGCTCCCTTGAGTTGGAAGGCATGTCATTTATTTGTATTTTCAGCTGTGCGTGATGCATATCATCGTTACCGTTCCTTTGGCTCATTTCCTCGTGTGCAGTGTTATGTATATTTGAAATTAGGGATCCATTGCTGTCTACATCCATTGCGGTCGATGCAATGCTATTATCTTTAAGATTTTTTGATTTAACATTTATTTCAGAGTGCTGTGATGTGTTCATTTGGCGATTTAGGCGTTTGCGCTTGTCATCACCAATTTTTCGAAGTCGTCGTCGAAGCTCTGCGCCTATTTCGATCGAATCGCCCTCAAAGTCTTCAGAACGTGGAATATACTCTTTTCTTCTGTTGTTTGGACATTCTTTAAAAATACGAAGAGAAGAGGTTCGATTATTCATGTTTTCTGGAAATTTCAAATAGACGCCTCGAATTTCATGTTTCTAATTAGACAACAGTGAACAACAGACAAATGCAAGTAAAAATATAGAATGACATTCAAATACAAACACAATATTTTTTTCTTTATATTGCTTTTTAAGATATTAACTTTCTGTTCTAAATATCGAGAAATCTCTTTGGGAAAGTAACGGACCACATCATCAAAGCTTTCCCAAACAGGTTTTTCTGCCTTTTTGTATTTCACTAACAATAGGCGTACAACGCCTTCACAAACAGTTTCCACGGTTTTTTCATCAACAATTTTTTCTATGTCAATTTTGTCAATTTTCTCACGTCTTTGTTCAATACGCTCTTTCAACCTCGATGTATTGTGAGCTTTGATGCATGCGTCAATAGTTTTTGGTTGATTGGGAAACTCAGGCATTGTTTGCGGTCCACAGTTTGAACATTTGATACTTCCAACTGTGGTTTTCACTTTTGCGGTCGCCAATTTGTCAATTTCATCTGCTCGCACAAGATATTTTGTTTGTAGTGTTTGTAGCAATTTCAAATATTCAGGGGACTTGGCACAAACTTTCTCGAAATTGCTGAACGCCTGTTGCATATCTTTCTTGAATTCTTCGTTGCTGCGGTACATTAGTGATATCAGTTTGAGCTAGTTGGACATCATATCATATAGAACATCCAGAAACGATGTTTTTCATTTGTTAGTAAGTCAAAGCAAAAAAAAACTTTCATCTCTTTCTAACACCTGGATATCATGAAAAGAAATGGGATTGTCTTGATAATACATGTGATGAGTCAGCAATTGTTTGAATTTTTCTGAAAAAGGATCAAATCGATCAAAAAATAATTTGTCCGTGTCCATTTCTTTCAAGTCGTAAAACAAATCCACCCATTGTTCGCCTTGAAAATACTGGTCACACTGACAGGCATTATTGCTTCGCCAATCTGGATCAGCGGCCAACACTCGAGAGCGGTACACATTTTCAAAATAATGCCGGTAAAAATTGGCAGATACATACCATTTGTTCCGTTCATCGTGTTTCGGCCCTTGTTGGCTCTGCCAAATGGCGTTGAACATACTGGAGAGTTTTCCATACATTTCGTCTGGCAAACGGTTCATGTGATTGTTGTTCAGTTTACTCTATTGCAAATCATTGTGATCACACATTGCAAGGACTTGTTTCATTACTTTATAAAAAAAATTAAAAAAAACTTTCTGTAGCGGCACATACCATGACTTCACTCAACCCGGAACGCTCAGGAACTTCCACACGAAGGTTATTGTGAATTTCAGCCGCAGTCTTAAATGCATTGGACGACGCAGCAGTTTGCAGCAGATGCATTTGTTGTGCACAGCGTTTTTGCTTCCAATGATACTGAAAAATGTATTTTTTATGCGTTTACGTATACTTTTTTTTTTTTTTAGTAAACATCGTGTTAAAAAAAAAAAAGAAAGCAAAAAATTAGCGCTCAACTGCCCCGTACACATTATCAATAATGGTTGGAAGCATTTGATTTTCACGTAATCTATCAATCAGACCGGTCACAGGCGTCTTTGGATTGGCTGTAGTGGGCGTCTTGTTAATTGCAGCAGGCGTCAGACGACTTCCAGAAGGTGTTGTTGTCGTTCTTCGTCCAAAGTAGGATAAAAAACAAAACAAAACAAAAAAAAATGCAAAATGTATTGACATTTTTATGAGGATAAAAACAAGTGATGTCATACGTGTTCGAGGGCCCATTTGTAAGTTCTGTTTTGATTATTTTTTTATCCGGTGGTGTCGCTGCTGTGCCATTTGGTGAAGGATGTGGTTGTATTGGGATGGATATGTTTGGCGCAGTCGACGAGGGTTTGGACTTGGAAGCCTTCAATATCAACTTCGGTTTGGATGATGTACTAGTCAATGGATTTGGTTTTGAAGAACCTGCCACGTTAAATCAAATTTGACCATCAAACACAAAACATATTTGTACGTGTTTACTGTAACAAATAGTATGTATGTCAAAAAAAAAGAGAAAAAGAAGCCAAAGACAATGACGCTTACCTAGTGTTGTGTTGGCAGCCACAGCAGTGCCAGTTTGTGGGCCTTTACAAAATAATCAAGACATTAGTTTTTTTTTTGTTTTTTTGCAAAAAAAAAAAATAATGTAGACATACGTTCTTTCGGCTTTTCGTCATTTTGTTGTGGCATTTCTTTTTTCGTAATAATTTTCGTCGTCATAGGTTTTTTGAGATAGCTCGGCTTTAAGGAGTCACGCCTTGCGTCGATCGGATTAGTTGTAGTTGTGTCATTTGTATCAGCATGGCCATGATTAGTGTTATTTGGGAGAGACGTAGTAGCAGGTTCAGATTCCAACACCTTAATCTCCAGTGGCAATGAAATCTCTGGTGTATTTTTTACCACTTGCTTTGGTGATCGTGGTTCTTTTTTGAGAGGGATGAAGTTGTCTTTGACATCTGTTTTATTTTCTGGGACTTTTGGCATAAGGTTATTGCTTTCAGTTTTGATTTGAGATGATTCTTTGTCTACTACGAGTGTCTGTATCGGACGTCGTTTCAACTTGGTAACAGAAACAATATCGTTGGAAGGTTTTTTTGCGTTTGTCGTATTTGCAGCAGTTGGCACGGACAGTTTCTTTTTGTTGCTGTCATTACTCGTGCCAGTGCTAGTAGCAGTGATAGTATGAGTGGCAGTTATAACAGGAGGCAACGAATTTGAAGGTGACGGTGTTACGTGCTCGTCAATAGTATTCTTTTTTCCTTCTTTCAATTTTGCTTCATTTTTATCCTCAACTATCGCTTTTTTATTTTCACTTTGGGAATTGCCAGTAGCTGTTGGATGGTTTTGATGTTTTTGTTTCTGTTCCTCTCGCTCTTTCTCTTTCTCTTCCTCTTCTGCTTTTTCATCAATAGTCTCGTCATCGTCATCATCATCGTCATCGTCGTCATCATCATCGTCGTCGTCGTCATCGTCGTCACTATCATCTTTCTTTTGAAGAGTTGGTCTTCTTTGCTCTGATCCTGCGTACAGATTAGGCTCATTGGAAGTAGCTTCCTCTTTCAATTTATCGTGTCCCATTGGCTCCTTCGGCTGATTTGATGTTTTGTTGTCAGATGCGACATTTGGATTTGGGGAAGGTTCGCCTTTGCCTATTTGTGGTGACTCGGTTTTGAATAGCGAATCTATTGAATATCCCCGTTTAGTATTGTACATACATAAAATGAAATATGTATGTACAAATATGTGCACGTTATTCATATATTGTACACGTATTCATTTACTCAATGTGTTGTTTCGCTGACCTAAATTGACTCTATTTGCAACAGCTTGTCCATCCCGAACTCGGGCTTTCATTTCCTCCTCTGCAACCTGACGACTTGCAGAATATTCTTCATGGTCATAGCAAAACACTTGCAAAAACTCATCAGGATTACGTAGTTCTGTTAGATACGCCAAACATATCCACATTACAATTAAGTGTTACAAGCATGGGCAAGACAAGGCAAGACAATCCAAAAAAAAAAAAAGTAACCTGATTTGAGTTCTTCGGGAGTCATTAAATTCAACACATGCTCACAATAAATTTGTAGGCTCTTTGCTGTTTTATATATGCCCTCTTTTTCGGGATGGAGGATGTAGTTTCGCAACCATACTTTTCGAAGATCATTTACAAAGTCGTGTAGTGTCTTATATTTATTATCATTCACTTTTTTCTTTGGAACATCCATACAAAGACAAACAAACAAGAAAAAAAAAAGAAAGGTTTGTACATTGACACGAGATTAATTAAAACGGATATCTCATTGTCGCTTTCAAATCGCCTCTAAACAGACTCAACTGAAATGGTTCCAATGTCCAAATGCTCTATAACATTTTTATCCTCATCCGATATGTGTACAAATTCCTTGATAAAATCGTGGGTGTATCCTTCTTGCAGGATGTGCTGAATCATTGCGCGCATAATCTCCCCTGCGTTCAAGTGTTTTCGAAGTGAGTTTTTTTGGATCATTTCCTTCATCTCGTCACTCAATCTGCTATCGGTGATATCTGGCAACGAGTGATGGGAACTGACTGAAGTTCCGCTTAAAACTGTCGCGCTCGACGTCCCTCGAAATGTCTTTGCGGTTGTCACGGTTTGATTGTCTGTGGCTATTGGAGCGTCACTGTTTCCAGAGACAGGAGCAATTGAGGGATGAGAAGTGGATCCCACGGCAATCGATTTGTCTACAAATGCTGTGTGTGAAGGGGCTATCGGCATCACAGTCGAGAAATTCACTGCTGTCGCTGCTACTGTTGGCATCCCTTGGGGTGCAGGGGGCCTTTCCACGGTTGATGGCTGCGCAGTAATGATTTGCGATGTGTCGATATGAGAATGAGGCTGCGCAGTAGAGCGAACTTGTGTCGTGGAGGGTGTCGGCCCGTCGCTTATTGGTGCAGGTTGCATCACTATCTGAGGATATGGCTTTTGAATTAGTATTTGTGGATATGGATTCGGGATTATTTCTGTTCCACCAACATTAATGGCATTGAGGTTGATTATGCCTGGGATATTGTTCGGAATGGGATTGCTTTTGTTGTTGATTGTGTTATTGGTAGCGTTATTGGGATTATTGTTATTCATATTAACATTATTATTAATATTATTGTTATTATTGTTATTGCTATTATTGACATTATTATTGACACTATTGTTATTATTTGTATTTGCATTATTGTTGCTGTTATTGTTATTGTTGTTATTGCTATTATTATTATTATTATTGTTATTATTATTAGGGTTGTTATTGCTATTTGGCGATACAGTACTCACATACGGCATCATTTGGGGCCAATACAACGGCATTCCAATAGGAACAAGAGACATCATCGTTCGATATTGCATTTCTTGGAGCATTCGCATGAGATCCACTTGATTCATGCTTGTGGAAAGATTCATAACCGAGTTGATATTGTGATCGTTGTTGGTATTATTCATAGTGAGGATAGGGGTATTGCCAGCACCGCTGGCAATAACAGCACCATTGAAAAGATTTGCATTGTCAACGTTGGCAAGTTGAACAAGTTGATCAGGGTTGATTATTCCTCCGTTCATCAAGTTTGAAACAGGATTTGCTGTCGCGACTCCATGACGACCACTTGCTACTGGGACCGATGTACCCGGAGGACAAACATTGGAATTGTTGACGACAGAGGCATTGGGCAGAGAAACCCCTTTCACGTCTAACACAAAGCGATATTTCAATATGTGATACAATGTAAGCAATGTTACGAACACTGACGACAAAGAAGAGCGAAAGCACACACACACACACACACACAAAACAACAATAAAAAAAAGTACAACTTAATCACCTGAGGTCGAGCAAATCTTGCGCTTTTTATTGGAAGGTCCATCACTAGGACCTAATGATTGTTTGCCAGTGTTAAGTTGCTGTTGAGAGTCGTTTGTAATTTCAGCTTTCATTTCGTCATGACTTCGTTTTAAGCTACGATTTTGTGTGGATTGTGATTGCGGTAAGGAAGCTGTAGCGATGAGGGAGGCCGTTGTTGTCGTTGCTGTTGCTGTTGTTGTTGCTGTTGCTGTTGCTGTTGTTATTGTTGGCGTCGTTGCTGCTGTTATAATGTGCATAGGTGGAGACGAGGAGAAATGTTCATTGCCTTTGGCAATGGGTATAGGAGCAATAGGAATGGAGAGCTGCGGATTTGGAAACGGTAAATAGGTGTTGTTTAGTTCCTCCAGTTCGATTAATTCATCGTCTTTACTCTTTTCAAATGTCATTTTGTTGATAACAGGAGGGGTTTGTCCTTGTGGCGTTTTTTTGTTTCCCACTTGTTTTGTCTTTGCGTTTTGTTCCATTTTTGCCTTTCATTAAGTCGTGCGTGTAATGACGATTGGTGTTGTCGTTCTCGCTGTTGTCATCACTGTCCTCACTACTATGTGATTGTCTCGCCATTTTGCTCACTTCTTCCTTTTCCGTCTTTATATTGACTTGAGGCGGATAGGCCTTTCCATTTTTCCCGTCAGTTTGTTTCATGCTCTCACTTTCAAACAAAAACATCCGAGCACATATGTCAAAGCAAATATATACATACACACACTCCTTTCTTCCATTGCAAAGCAAAATACAATATTTAACTTATTTTTCGACGCAAACTCGGCAGGGCCGACCGAGGATGGCGGAAGAGCAGGGTTCGTTTTTGCCCTCCCTCCCGTCGGCTGGTCATCTTTGCTTCGCTTGTGCGTTTTGACCGATGTAGCTTTGGCTGTGACATTGGCTGTGGCATTGGCAGGGGATAATTTCTTCAACTTGTCCAATGGATTGCTGTCGTTCTTTGCTGTACTTAATTTCTCACTCATCACAATTGCAGATGGTTCGGTTTCATTTTCATCTTGTGTTCTTCCTCCCCACTGTACTCTTTTTTATGTTTGTTATCACTGTTATTGTTTTGTGATTCATCCCTGATTCCTGGGGAAGAACTATGTCACATTTTTTTGATATATCATTGCACAAAAACAAAAAGGTCTTCTTTTTTTTTTTAAAAAAAAAGGATCCAATTGACCTAAACACACGTACAACATATAGCATTACTTGTGCTTACTGCCTTTATGCTTTTTGTCTTTTTGTCGAAGCAACGAAGTACATGTCGCTGTGGGGGTCACATAGCTCTTGACCTTTAACTCTTCCACAGCTTCGCTCATCAATTTACTTTATTGATTTCGTTTTGTTTTGTTTTGTGACATTGTTGTATTGCGCATGCATGGATTTTATGAAATAAAACAAAAACAATGTTTCTAACTTCCATTTCTTTTCCAATGCCTTTCCGGAATTGTGACATTCATCTGAAGGGTTATTGAATTGGTAACAGTTACCCCAAATCAATGCAACATCTTGGGCAAATTCTCCCAATTTGTGATAGCCATTTTTTTCCAATTTCAACTTTTCCTTATTTTTAAAAAAAAAAAAAAGCAAAGGTTGCAAAAATGTACGTTTTTACAAGCATCACATAAGCAACAATAGAACATACAGAAATGGTAAAAAAATCCATGGGATATTTAATGGTCTCGTAATAATTCTGGATTCCCCTCACAGGAAATGCGAACCAATGGTAATTCTTTTCGTCATGTGAAATTTTTTGAATTTGTTGGGCCATAAGTCTTTCCACAAAATAATCGATTACTACGTCTGCCGGATCATTTTGCGTTACCGCCGGTTTTACGTATTGATATCGCCTTCTATCTCTTTTGTCGATATTGCACATGGAATCCAATTTGATTTCAATCATCATTTTTTTTTTTTTTTGGAATAAATACATAAATAAATGATATAAACAAAACATCAATCTACTCAACGTCGCTTGCTGTTTGAATTTGCAGCTCTTGGAAGGGTGCCACTATGTATGGCGACGCGATATTCGCATATATGTGTATATAAGTGCATATTTGTATATGATGCATTGTCAAACAATTAGAAGTGGAAATGAACAATCAAAATAGGAAGACAACAGAGTGAGAACGAGATTGACCAATAAAGAAACAGGAGAATAGCATTGAGTGAGTGGAAGACATAAAGGAGTGAGGAGAGAGAGAGAGAGGGAAAAAACAACAAACAAACAAACAAACAGATAAACAAAGTGCCGACGAAAATCCTCACAACTTACTCAACAAATTCTGAAACAGGAATGGTCAAATTTTCAAAACATGTTGGACATAAAGGATGAGCACAATTTTTGCAGAAATAATGGACATTGGCGTCGGTGTGATTGAAACATTGAAATCCTACTTGATTCATTGCTTTATTGCAAATACCACAATTGACGTTCGGTTGTGCCATTCGAACTTCACGACACAAATTGAAACATTGAGGGCACTCTGTCAGTTCATTTCGAAATTCTTTGGCTGGAAACCAGTGACCCCTCACCTTTTACACACCCACACATGCGTTTATATATATACATATACACATATATGTATATGTATGTATATAATATCACATAGAACACACTCCACAAAAGTACAATCGATTCGAATCATCTCATTCAACACGAAACTGTCCGACTATTGATCAAATCTTCAAAGTTATTCAACAGCCTTGCCGCTTCGACATACCACGTCGTGGGGGCTTCGTTGTACTTTTTCGAGTTTTCAAACACTGTGTAAATGTCTTTGATTAGTTGTTTTGGCTTGCTATACACATTTTCTGCAATTTGTCGCTAAAGCCAAACATGCAAATACACACCACCCCAAGCAAATGTCAAGTTGTTTTAAGTTAATCAAAACTTTGGAAGATCTTTTTTTTTTTTTTTTTTTTGAGAATT
>ASPP01005182.1:0-10265 GCA_000512085.1 Reticulomyxa filosa
TTACGCAAAATATCCCTCTTGTTTATTGCTGTTATTATTATTATAACGGACATATGCGTTTTTTTTTTTTTTTTTTTTGAAAAGATTCATTTGGACTTGTACTACGTGATCGAATGCGGCAGGAACTGTTTGGATGGAAGGAAAAGAAAAACACGACGGGAAATGCAGGGAAGGAGGGAAGTGCGCCGCAGAGATACGCATTGACCCATATATTTAATAGTATGTACGAGTTGAAGCATACCTTGCTTCAAGATATTACCAACATTGCGACCAAGTGCGCAGAAATCACGTTTTTCGAAACATCAAAAAAGTCTTTTTTTGGAGGGGAAAGAAAAGGCTCAAGAGCGCAAGGAGAGAATGAAGGGTCACCTCACAAAATGAAATCCCAGAGATTCTCCATTACGGAGAATGATAACAACCACAATAGCAATAATAGTAATAATAATAACAATAATAATAATAATGATAATAACAATAACAACAACAATAATAACAATGATAATAATAAAAGTGAAGAAAACAATGATAATGTATCAGCTTCGTGGATTGATGCCGAGTTAGTGAACATTAGGAATGAAGTGATAACAGCGACAGGCAAGGTGGAAGGTGGAGTCAGTAAGAGTGAATTTGCGCAGTGGTGGCAGACCGAAAAGACGGAAGAGGAGGAGGACGAGAAAGCTGACAACAACAACAACAACAACAACAACAACAACAACAAGCAAGCAGAGAGAGAGAAGGAAAGGAGATATTCGGAGTATTCTTACGAAAAGGAGATGGATGAAATGGACGAAATCTTTTATGAATTAAAATCCATTTTGTTGTGTTCCGACTTTGTTCGCATGTTTCTCCTATGCTTTCAACATTATATCGAGCTGTATTTCTACGACGTCATCAATCCCACTCAGTCACAAAAGCAGCAGCTGCTTGTCCCACCAGCAGTTTCCAACGCCGATCGAAAAAAGGTCGCGCCCAATGACCAGCAACAACAATTTCCTTTTTCCAAAGTTTTGTTTTTATTTTATTTTCATCCGAGTTCTTCTATCTATCTTTTTTCCTCTCTCGTTTATTCACTCTTTTTTTTTTTTTTAATAACATTTCATTCTTGAAATAAGGTGATGACACTCGTGCTTCGACATTTTGACCACCTGACAAAGTTAAAAAATACAGTGGAACATAACATTGATCCGATCAAAAAACCGAAACTGGCTTTTGAGGAATGGAGCAAGATTATGAAGCGCTTAGACTCTTTTCAGCCCCTCACCGACTTCTTAGCGGTGATTGGTGGTGATTTTGTTGATCCTTCATCACCTCTTTATATTGATCCCAATATGACTCAAAACTTATCGCTTGCAACGATAGATTCACCTCTTGATCCACAATATAGCTACCACCAAACCGATTCGCGTGCCATCGGCACTCTAATTTTCTCACAAATGATAACGGAGTTTTTAGTTTGGTTCTCTCTAAAGTTTGGAGCTTGACTACCTTTGCATCGCAACAAATACATCCACATGAAGATGAGGAGGTTACCACATCAAACGCTACTGAACGTGTTGTTGATAAATATAAGCAGTCCGCCACTAGTGTTGAAGTTGGTAATCAAAGTAAATAGTAAAATAGTTTTCTTTCTTTTCCTTGACCCATTCTCACTTTTCATCTCTTCATCAAAACACGCAAGAAAAACCAAATTTGCAATACCACCCTGCTTTTTTTCAAATCAGTCAAATCTGTCATGACAACTAGTTGTTTCAATATTTTTAATTTTTTTTTTTGGTATGTTTCTCAGAACAAGACCAAAAAAAAAGTTTTATTTCATAATTTTGATATTACCAAAAAAAAATCTTCAATTATTGAGAATTTTACAGCAACAAACATTGCAAAAAAGTCTTACTTGCAGGTTCAGTACGCAATTTTTCTTTCGCTTCCGATCACAATCAGTAATTCAAGTTTTCACTGAGCACTTTCCTGTATCCAACAGTTGTGAAAAATCCAACTAATTTTACTGAAATTAACAACTAATTTTTTTGATAGAGCATAAACTACTATTTCTTAGAGAGAATGATAATCTGGTATCACCAAAATTTGTAATATCCAACAGTTGTATCATTTCATATTTTATTAAGTTGTATTAAAAAAGAGTATGAGTTTCGTCTGAGGTTATGTATTTAATTTAATTTTTTTAGCTATGGGATAGCAGGTTGAAACTTCTTCCATCATTGTATACAATATCTTCGTATTAGTATGCAAAGTTCTGCGTCCTTGCAGAAATTATTTGCCAATGAAAGACGCGAAAATAATATCAATTCAGATGAACAATATGCAACAGCCCAAAAGGACATAGTATTTGAAAATGAAGATAGATTTAATCAAAATACTGAATCTTTTGCCTATGGACCCAAATGTGCTGCTACTACAAATGATATCTCACAAGCCATATTGGAGTTAGAAAAAGAAATTCAAACAGCGGTAACAGCCATCCAAAAAGGATTTTTTATTCAAAATAACGCTGTCAAGAATGAAAAGGAAGAAAAACGACTCAAAAATATCAATAACTCCGAAGAAAAAGAAAAACAAGAATACTATGATTAAATAGTCAAAAAGCATCAGCAAAACATCTTGTAGCTTCAAGTAACGAGCTTCCAGAGATCCGGAATCAAAAAAGAGCCTTATTGAAGCAATTTTTGTTGAAAGACCAACACAACATTAATCCAACCAACGAGTCTTCTACAAAATTGGAAAACACAGATCGCTGGGATTCATCCAGCGCGGAAAAGGAGGCACAAAAAACTAAAAATTCATATAATGATACAACTGAGTCGCCAGCAGAAGAAAATGATTCTATTACTACTGCCTTGAGGTCCAACGACATCTCTTCAGTGGCCGCACGGGCAATAAGAGATAAAGAGGAAGTGGACACAACTCAAGGCACCTGTTTGTGCTCTTTTTTTTCTCAAGCATTTTCTCTCTTTTTAATATCTTAAAAGACAATGAAAGATTTTTTCACTGTTGAAACTACTTCTGTCTGCCCCAATTGAAATGATACTCGAACCAAATCATAAATATAGACAATCCAAACTCTGCTCCTTGTTCACAACAATATTTGCAAGCACAGTTGTCAGAATTGTTGGGTGAAATTGGTATATTTCAGAAAAGAATTCAATCTTTGTTCCTTTTTTTACTATCTGTCCAAAAGAACTAATATTTCGCCTTGGAAAAAAATGATAGAGACAGCCCAACATGATTTCGAAAAAAGTGTCAAGAGACACAACAAGAACGACTTACTCCCAACAAGAGAAAGCTACTTCAAAGAGACAAATCCCATCAATTCTCAAGAGAAAGTTGCACATATGGATATAAATCCCACTTGCACTGAAAATGGGAATGCGGTATGTAGTAAGGTTCGAAAGAACATCACCAAAAGTGCTTTGTGTACCCCTTTTTTTAGTTCGTCTAGTGTTACGTTTTTGTACACTTTTCCAGACGCAATATTTCGAAAATGATTGTCCGTACAACGCTGACTTTTTTCTTTCGGAAAACAAAGAAGTCAGAAACTCTACAAATGAAAATGACCATGATTGTCTTGAAAAAGATCCTACATTTTGGAATAAGAAATTGGATGTTGCTGAAATACAGTCCCCAAACACAATAACAAGAACAGGCCAATTTGCAGAATATACATCGAGTCCTCTCGAAGTTAAATGAGAAAGAATCTTCTCAAAATAGTAGCTAAAAGAAGAATGCAGTTTACTTTCGTTTGTTTTGTGATTAAATATCAATTCAGTATTCATTTCAAGCAGATGAGGAGACATTACGAAACACAAACCAGTCCAAAGCATTATCAGCTTCATTTTTAATGCGACAAGAAAAATGGAGCCAATTGAAAGAAAAAAAATTGGAAATAGAAAAACAAAGAGTCCAAGAGTGGACAAACAAACAGTGTACATTTGTCCCAAATGTTACAAGCAATGCAATTGGTGTTTCACAACATTTGATTAGCAACAATGTTGACTCCCCTTTCAGTATCTTTAACAAAGGCAGAAGCGCAATGCACAACATTCGTGCCGAAAGACTTCGAGAAGAATTACAAAAAAAACAAGAAAACGAGTTCACTGCCAATTGCACATTCGCACCTCACATTAACAAGAGGTTTGCAAGTGAGGGAGAAGTATTGAATTTTTTTCTGTCTTAATAAAATAAGGATGTACATACAAAAAATATATTGCAGATCACGTCAAATTGCCAGAAGAGCACGAAGACATCCAAAGTTACGACGGTGTGCGTCCACTCACACCAATCGAAGACCTCACCACAAATCAAATAACTTTATCCTGCACAAAGATGACAGCAACTTGGAAGAATGTAGCTTTGTTCCTCAAACATACTCCAAAAAACCTTGTGTGCGCTCAGTCCACATCAAAGAATACCTTGAGCAAAATCCATTCTACCGACTAAATCGAACTGCGAAACTAACTGCCGGTTCTGAGACAGATACCAACAATAAAAATGCTTCATGTGAAGCTGAGAGCAACATGTCAAATGATAATTTAGCGTCTACTATTGAAGCACAAGTTGGCAACTCGACATCTCCCAATAGACTGACTTTGGTACTTTTATATGATGACGTTATTTTGTCAAACAAAAAAAACCTAATAAACTTGTTTTTAACGAAAAACAGAAACGATCAAAAGAATTTTTTGAGAAATTAGAAAAATATAACGAAAAAAAACAAAGAAAACTGGAAAAACTTGAACAAGACTCCATGCCTTCAGTTTAGTAATTTTCGTTTCCGTTAGTCCTTATATTTTAAGTTTTTTAAATCTCTTTTGTTTCTTACAGTTTCAGCCAGTCATAGACGAAAAGTCAGCAAAAATGGCACAAGAAATACCACAAAAATTTTATGCTAGGCAACTGAAAAAACTTGGAAATCCGACAAAATTTTAAACAAAAAGTTTAATCATCCATTTGTTTTTTATTTTTTCTGCAATTTTTTCAATTTCTTTTGCTTCATATTTTATAATCCCTTCAAAAAAGGAAATCAAAGAATTTGAGACAGCATTCCGGTTTCAGCCCGAATTGAATAAAAAATCATTGCAAATAGTGAAAAAGTTGCCTCGTTTAGGGCCAGGCTTGTCTCGTAAGGGTTTTTACGTTTACTTAGCAAAGAACGACGAAGATCCTCAGGATCAAAAACGTTATGAAAATAAAAAACTGTTGGAAAGCAATTCCAAATTGCAAAATTATTTATCAGTAAATGTTCACCATAGATTATATTATGAGACCAACAACAGTCACAAATCCCAAAAAGATGAGGATCCAAGCCCAACAAATCCTGAAAACTGCAAAGTGGATCCCCCCAGTGAGACAATAAACATTCTTTGTTGGAAAAAAAATTGCAACTTGTTTTAAAAATTCTTAACTACAGATGAGTGCGAAAAAAAAGAGTGTCCTGAAAATATTAAAACCATAAACGATGCCGAATTGCAAGAATTCATATCTAGACAAAGGGAATATGAAAATTGCCGCAAAAAACGAATACAAAAATTGTGGCAAATATTTCACGAGCAAGAATGTGTTTTTGATGACTCTGTTGGAGAAGATAAGGACAGTGAAAATACAAATCTTACGAATCAAGAAAATACACCGACAAGCAATCAAGGTAAGTGAATATCACCACAAAAATTTATTTTGGATGCTTTCATTAAGGCCAAGATGACAATTAGACAAAAAATTTTTAAATTTATGTGTTTGTTTTGTGGAGTGCCTAAGAAAAAACGAAGAAACCAATCAGCGACAAACAATAACGACGCCAAACAAAAAAATAAACATAGCAAGAATGAACTTCCGATGACTTATACAAAAATTTTCACGAAAAACGAAAAGTCCAAACAAAACTTCACAACAGAGTAAATACCTACTCTAATACCTATCAAAACCTCATGCAAAAATATAATTAAAAGTAATCAAATGTCGTTATACCAATATTATCGACTTTCTACGCATGTTACAAACATTGTTATTAATATATTGCAATTGAGATAATTACTCTTTACATCATAATTTATTTGAAAATAAACTATGCTTATCAAAACTTTCTATGATTTCCAATCTTAATTAGTTGAAAAATTTATTTTTTTGTGAAACAAAGTTTAATTATATGTAGATTTTCCAAGTCAAAAATCGACATTTTTTCAAAAAATATACAAATATTCAAAATACTGTATGTCAAGTCCATATTATAAGTATCTGAACGCCAAGGGAACGGAAGAATCCACAGTAGGTTAAACTTCATCGACATACTTCTTACTTTCTTACTTTTCTTTTGTTATCTTGTTTTATTATTTAAATTACTTTCGTTTTACGAAACTTCGATTCTCTTCTAAGTAAACACCTCTCGTATTACAGTTGGTGCACCAATACTATCAGCAGAAATCACAAAATACATTTCATTTTATTCTACAATTTTTTGTTAGTTATAAATATTTTTGCAACATTTTATTTTACTTCATTAGTTTTTGTAAGTTTTAGCCAATCTTGTTTGTTTTAATTTTTTTTAATTTAAGTCAGTACGTTAGAATAAATCTTTATATATTTTTAAAGGTTTAAGTTCGTGTTTTTACAATTTGTTTTATTTTTTGTTGTAATTATAATTATAACTTTGACACGAATTTTTGTTATTGTTAACATTTAGACTTATGATTATTTTCGATATTTAAAATATATTATCTTCATAATGTGCTATTTTGATTTGTTAGTACTTTTGCCACTACAAATACTTGTCAACATCTACAATATATATAATCATGTCAAAGCAATATCGTTATAATAAATCATACTAAAATTGAAAAATAACGAAAATAAATACTAATATATACAGCAAAACTCATTGGATAAAATTTAATTTTAGCTATAAGATCCAAAACAATAATCGTTACAAACTTGATTAACTGACATTTAGAAACATACTAACAACGACAATATCCATAACATTTGAAACGACATTGCATATGTATATAATAACTACGTCAACAACAATAGCGTGTAAGACAACAAAAACTTAATTTAACGAGTACAAATGAAGAATGAAAATGTTATGATATCAAACGTGTTACTATATCTTAAATTTATTTAAGTTAATATATCTGTGATAGATTGCGTTTTAAAAAAAAAAGGAACGACAAAAGTTTAAACAAAAAAGACTGGACCCTTTTTTAGTACGTTTTCCTTGAGTATAATTTCTCATTCATTACTATTACCTTAAAACCAAGGCAATATTTGACATATCTTTGGATCAATCAATTTTCTCTCAGACGAAATAATAGTATTTTTTTCGATATTTTTCTCACTTAGGCAGGAGTAACTCGTATTAAATCGAGCAACAAAAAAAGACGTGCAAAAATGCTGAATAATAAATACTGAACCCCCAAAGTCATTTCAAAATCACTTAAATAAATTTAAAAAACTAGGACTTGGACAATGCAAAACACACTTGTCCAAAGCCGACAAAACCCAAACCAAACAAATAAACAATATCAAAAACACAACTACTTTTTTTCACAAGACCAAACGGCACGTTTAAAACTTGGCTGATTGGTCACTGCCAATGCTGTTTTGTGCAAGACTTTTCCGACTGTCCATCAAGAGCGGAGCACTTGCATTAGTTGGGTGCAATGACTGGGCAGTGGCTGATACTGGAGACTGGACATTGCTTTTAGACGAAGAAGCGGAACTTATTGCGTTCTTTTGATCACGTGGTTTAACAAACCTTTGGTCTAAAGTGATGAGTTTTGCTTTCAATTCCTTGTATTTACTCTTCGCAAAATCTCTTTGAGCTCGCCATTTTTCTGCCTTGCTGCGTATTTTCTCCATTTCTATTTGTACTTTTTTCAGTTTCTCTTCGTTATCGAAAGTGGAGTGTTGTTCTTTTCTATTGTAAACAAATCCATTTTTTCAAATTAAAAAAGTCTTCTTAGTTACAACAAACAAACAAAATACTAAACGAATTTGCAGAAAAGGTGTTCTTTTCTTCTTCCAGCTGGTTCAATTGAGCCACTCGTTTTTCAATTTCTGTTTGCAGCTGCTTTTTTTCCTGGACCAAACGCTCACTATGCATAACCAAATATGTAGTGTGCATTTCTTAAAAAAAAATTTGTGCTGATCAAAACAAGTTGAGGAAAATTTAGGCTAAATAAAAATGAAAAAAAAAATAATATATATATATGTACATATGTAAAATACCATATGCCTTCCCAATCGGATTGAAGTTGCTTGTTCACTTGTTGCAGCTCTGTCAGTTTCAGTTGTAAATCATCTCGTTCCTTTTTGAGAAGCTGTAATTGAGCCTGTGCGTTCAAATTCTTGTCGGCGTTGATGCCTTGCTCTTCATCCATTTTGAAAGATAGTTGTGAACGCCTTTCTTCCAATGTGTCATCTGTCTGCACTGCGCTTTCTTGCTTTGACGAAACTGATCTTTGTGGATCATCTTCAAAATCAGCCTCTGACTCTTCTTGTTTGTTCTGGAAGGCTTCCAAGTGTTTTAACTTGCTGGTCAATCGCAACTGTGAACAAACAAAAAAAGATTGTTTTTTTTTTCCTTTTCCCCTGTCAAGTCATTTGTATACGTTTGCACTGTATATACGTATACAAACACAAACCTTTAAGTCGCTAATTTCAGAACGCAGCTCACTGTTTTCTTTAACCAAGCGTTCCAACTCTTGCGTATTCTGTATGGAGAGTTGACTCAATTGTTTGTACTTTTCTTCGTATTTATGGCACTGTTGTTGAAGAGTATCACCACGATTTGTGATGGAAGCAATTTGAGCAATCAATTGGCGCAAGTAGGAAGGCATGTTTGCGCTAGAGTACGTCGGTTGGATATGTTCGTCAGCAAACGAGGCACCCATAAACTCGAACACGCCAGAAGTTTCCAAGTCTTTCAATTCCAACTTTTCTTTCAAACGACCAATTGCTTCGTCCAAGGCTTTCATTAATTTTTCAATGGACGTGTCATTGCCGGACAATGTCTTTTGCAGATTCAGCAAGTCACGTTTCATGGTTTCGTATTGTTTCGAGATTTTCTCAACACTTTGGATCTCTCGAGCGTTTGCGTCTTTCAATTTTTGGTTGAGTGCGTGCAGTTGCAAATCTTTATCTTTCGCAATTGTTTGCAGCTCTTTCAATTCTTTTCGCTGTTCTTTTCTGCGCACATTATGGTGCTGCATCTTTTCGTGAAGTTTCAGCTGTTCGTTTTGGCTCTCTTCCAGCTGCTTTTGCACCTGTTCGACCTGGCGCGCCAAATCTTGGTTTTGCACCTGATAGCCCTTCAACAGTTCATTCTCTTTCGCCAATTGCTGGTATTTTTTCAATGTCTTTTCCAATTGGCTGTCCATACCATTCACTTTTGTGTCGTGCAGACGTTGCAACTCCTTCAACTCAACATCCACCGACATTTTTTGCTGCAATGCATTTTCCATTCTCGTTTGGCAATCTTTAATCATTTTTGCTTGTTTTTCGGTCAATTCTTGGTTCATCTGATTTATCCATAATTTATTTTATTTTATTTTATTTTATTCAGTTTGTGTAGTTTCATTGACATAATAAACAAGTACGTATACACATATAAATTGTTGAAACTGAATGCAATTTTTTATTCTCTTGTTTGGTGTTTTCAAGCTGTTCCATGACATCATTGAGCTGTTCTTCCATATCGTTTCTTTGTTTGCCATGTGTGGACAGTTCATCTTTGGCCAGCTGCAATTGGTTATGTAAATTGTCTCTTTCGGTGGTTAATTCGGTCATTCGAGTCGCCGACTGCTCCAGCTTTTTTTCCAAATCTTTTTTTTCATGTTCCAAAGCGCTGACATTGATTTTCATGGACTCAATGTCTTGCTTCAATTGGGTGTGAATTTGTTCGTATTTCTCGCGAATGTCGTCCTCTTTCTTTGTCCATATATTTCGAATTCGGTCCAACTCTCTTTCAAAATCTTGGCATTTACGTTCATGCTCTTCCAGGCCATCCTCTTTCTGTTTCAATTGCACCGTCAGTTGTTCGATCTCTTTGGACAACTTCATTCGCACATTGTTCAACTTCGTCACCGCAACGTTCATCGTTGCGATTTTTTCTGTGTATTGCTGCTTCATATGTTCTATGCGTTTTTCATATTTGGCCTTCAAACGCCCTAATAACTCGTTCAATTTCTTCACATGATGTCCGTCGCCAGTTGTGCTTTTTGCTGTCAATTCAAACTTGATTCAAACGCACACACACA
>ASPP01005206.1:0-10150 GCA_000512085.1 Reticulomyxa filosa
TCTGGTATACTGGGATTGTGTCCCCGTTTCCTCCCCCTTTTTTTTTTTTAATGTGGCTAACCATTTTCTTCATAATTATGTCCGCCATTTGGAAGGATGCATTGCAGCTGAGACTTTTCTGAAGTGAGCCAATGGACGCCAAATGTTGACTGTTTTTGGATATGACGTCTTCAACGTTGGGTAATTCGTGCTTGCCAGTTTTCTCGGTTTTCAATTGAGGATCTTTGCTCAGTTTTTTACTTTCACTTTTTATCCATTCCATCAATGGCCCGACCGTATTCAAGTGGTCACACATTTGTCTTATCATTTCATTCTGATCTTTGTTCTTGAAAACATATTTTACAAAAAAAAAATAAAATTTTATTTCTTTTTTTTGGAAACGTGCGTACGTATAACTATATGCAAACGAAAGGAAGAACAAATATGTATACATTTATAAATATATATGTACATGTACGTATATGTATACTTACGGCGTGCATCAATTTCTCTAGCACGCTCAGTAATTCCTGGGAAGTATTTGTGATGTATACGTTGTTATTGTCTAAGGAAATGTGCAAAAAAAAAAAAAAGGACGCAAGAGGGGGGGGAGGAGACAAAAGTCTCAACTTTGTAACTTTGCAACAAAGAAATAAGCCATTTTTGCAGAGTGGGAATGTCAGTTGTCATTTCAATATCGTGGATTGACTGTCGCAACACAATTTGGATTTGATCTGTCTCTGGAAATTCAACAACCGACTTTATAGGAGACAAGCCAACACTACTTGGGGTTGTTGACGCTGTAGAGGCTGTGCTTTGAGAAATTATACTGGGTGTACGATATGTGTTAGTGAGAGAGCTTCTTGTCTCTTCGGAGCTGCTTTTGACTTTACTCAGTCGGTTAGAAACTGGATTGGATGGCATTCTCCCCAAAATTTGGTTAAAAAAAAACAAATTAAATCAGGACTGAGAAACGTCCACGAGATTGTTGCGGTAAGAAGTCGTCCCGCAAAAAGTAGTTATTATTATTAGTTTTTTTTTTTGACAAAGAGATGATTCCCTGTTTTGGGACGCCAAAGACGGAGAAATGTTCTGTAAATAAAGCCATTACAGCAAGCAATAAATTACATTGATTTAAAACAAATTTTCTTGTCTGCCAGTTAAAATTGAACGTTGTCAGAAAAGAAACAGTTTTTTTAAAAAAATCTTGGTGCTGGAATAAGCCGTTTCGAACAATAACAAGTGAAAATGACAGCTCCCCTTCCAAATCCAAATGTACCACCTCCTTCAAATGTAGATATCACAAATTCGATGTTGACAGAGGTGCCGTCATCTCCCCCAAACGTAACGGCAGCACCACTTCCAACAGTGCTGGTAGCACCATTCCCAGCGTCCCTTCCTAACACAGAAATACCTTTGTCAAATGTGGTGACGAAAGAGCAAAAAATGTTCACTCGTATGTACTTGCAGCCCTGGGGCAAGACAACGGCTATAATAGTCTCAAATTTCATCAGTGTCGAGTGCGACCTGCCGGAGTTACGCAAACGGCTTCCAAACGACGTACTTTATATAATTGTGGCTTTTCGATTTGGTACTGCGCACAAAAGTGCGTCTTTCCGTCAACGCTCACTTGCAAGTTATTTGTCAGCATTTCGAGTTGTAAAATACTTGGCTCAACCAAACAAAAAAGACGACAGCGATGAAAAAGAAAAGGAGAAAAAGAAAAAAAAGGGAACAAATCCAATTATTTCCAAAAAAGAAATATGGAAAATGGTTGAACAAATCAATTCGACTCAACAAATACCATCTGTTATGGATGATCCGAATATGAATATTTTGTTTGTTGACAAAAGGACCTTTCGAGTTTGGAATATACATATACATTTATATCCATATAGTTGTATTTATAAGCAACTAATCTGACAATAAAATGGACCCACAGGTCATTCCAAATTTAACATATCCATCGACGCTCTCAGAGCTAAAATTGCACTTTGGTGATTTCAATATTCAAGTGGATGCCAACGTGCTGGCTGCAATGGCAGGAGATACAAACAAATGGTCAACCATTATGACCCGACAACATTTTTATTTTAATAAAAAGTACTATTCTATTATTAACATGTCTGAAGATACCATATTTGCGTCGTGGGGAGAAGAACATATTCTTATTTATCAATTGGAATTTATGTTTATTGTTATCACTGATCTCACCAGTCGACTTAATCCTGGGCGTCCTACTGGAGCTAAGTACGCATGGACCGCTCACCGCTTTTATACCGAGACTGAAAAAATTGTACAAGAATTGAAAAACAGTGGCATTTAATTCCACTTTTTGTTTTTTGTTTTGAACAATTTCAATTTTTTTGATTGTAAAAAAAAAAAAAAGTTTTGGCTAGTTGTTCGTGTACTTTCTTGGGCGGATGTTTCACATTTTAGGTGTTGCTTTGTTGTGATCCCTGTCCATTCAAACTATCCAATTCAAATGTGTACATCACACTCTTCTTTCACGTCATCACTGCTCAAAGGAATGTTGCTCATAAAATGATTAGTTTAGTCATAACAAGTTTTTTTTGTCTAGCAAATGGTAGGTTTCAGTTCCTGATACAATCATTAATATCATTTTTTATTATTGCAATTGATTTTTTTTACACTTCAATAGTTGCAAAGAGTTCTAAAAAAAAATTTACAACAGTGATCAAATCTTGTGTATTGACACCACAATTTAATAATAATTTGTTAAAATGATCCGAAATAACTGACGTATACATTGATAGCTTTAAGATATTGGGTTTCATTACGAACATGCAATATTGAAAAAAAAATATTGAATTTGAATTAACAACTTCCTTTCCAAAAAGTGACTTGAAGTGGACTGTTATACTCAGAATAGGTCAATTCTAAAAATAATTGACAAGAACAATCGACATTTGGAGGAGACGAATTGATACCTAAAAAGAAGAGAGATGAAAAAATGTATGATTTATAAATATAAAAATAAAAATATAAAAAAACAAAAACATACAAGGACACCAATTAGGATCTTGTCCATGGGTACAGCAATTAGCTACATTACAAGGATGATATTCTGGGCATGCATCACTAACTTCTACTTGATATTTGACTCCTTTATTATTACATCTATTTTTAATGCAAATAAATAAAAATAAAAATGAATTAATTAATTAATTATATAATACCTTTGATCGTCACATTGTACACACCATTTTTCTCCACAAGGGACATTACAACTTGGAGCACAATAACATGATGAATCACATCCATTAGTACCACAATTACCACATACTTGAAGAGGACAATTTTGTGAAAATTGTTCAAGTGGACAAGATTGCGAACAACTACATTGTACTTCTGAAGGAAATTGTTTAT
Organism: Reticulomyxa filosa; assembly: GCA_000512085.1. NCBI lineage: Eukaryota > Foraminifera > Reticulomyxidae > Reticulomyxa > Reticulomyxa filosa. The sequence goes on from ASPP01005206.1 coordinate 3,370, forward strand.
CACTTAATGCAATATAACTTCCATTGCTTGGATAACCACAAACATTTGAACCTTAAATTATGTATGTAATTGTTATGTTAAAATTACATTATATACATAATTATATACACTATATATGCATATCTCCTTTTAACTTGTTGGACACCAATTTGTCGCTGTCCCAGTGTATGCCATTACTGCTGTATTATCTTCTCGTATTCTTTTTGTTAGTGTCCACCCAAAAGGATTTGGAGGGTTAAGTGGATCCTCAACAGGTCGAAAAGGAGGTTTATCACCCAAACAAAACCCAACATTACACAACAAACCAGAAAGGGAAAACAACACAACCAAAAACGAAGTATGATCTCCCAGCATTGTATTTAGGAAGCAAGCAAGAAGAGGGGGAGGGAAGAAAAAAGACCAACAGAAGCAGTTTTCTAAAAACTTTACTGAAAACAACTTTTTTTGTAAACTTCAAACTAAGATCTACCTCTAAGTTTTACTGCAATAAGTTATAGACAGTATCATCAGACATTATCGTTTTTACAACATTATGATAACAAGATCATTTGCAAAGATTAAAATATTACCGCATATTCACATATTTGCAACGTAGTCCTAAAATTTGTATTGTATGTTTTAACTGGCTCTATTTAAACCGAGTGCTTATGATTTTGCACCATACAAAAAATAAATGATTGTTATATCATAAAGAAAAAAAGAGTTAAACAAATTGCAGTCAATGTGTTATTTCATCAAAATTGGACGAATCAATGTTGAAATGTACTACTGTCTATTTGGTTATATTAGTTCAATATTTAGTCTAAGAGACTTTTTTAAAATTCCGTGATTTACAAACGATAATAATGATTAGAAGCACGCTGTTTTTAAGATCATTATATCGGTAATCATTTCTTTTTTTGATTAGCTTTATTTTGTAGCAAGATATTTCAAATGGATTGTGTTTAGACGAAGTGTCGCAGAAGCGGCGATGAGCACGTCGGCCCGTTCAACTGTGAACACGCTAGGTGTAGTTGGTGGAGGTCAAATGGGAATGGGCATAACGGTTACTGCGGCAACTCAAGGAAAAAAAAAAGTGATATGCGTGGACAGTAACGCAGCAGCATTGCAAAAATCGCTGGAAAATTCAAAGCGAATTCTGGCATCTCAAGTCACAAAAGGAAAAATAACCGCACAAGTAACAAAGAAAAGAAATATGTGCAAAAGAATAATGAGATTAATAAGATAAAACAAACCAAAGTACCAAAAAGTGGTGAGAAAGAACTTAAAAAAACAAAGATTAGGTTGTTGTCTGTGTAAACATTAGGAAAAAGAAGAAGCAATAGCTCGCATAGTCACAACACAAGACTTGAACTCGCTGAAAGATGTCGATTTTGTCATTGAAGCGGTTCCTGAAGTTTTGAGTTTTTTTTAAAGGACCCCTTTTTTTTTATTTGTTTAAATATCCACCTCTTTTATGGATGGATAAAAATGACAATAAATAACAAAATACAAAAGAATGAAAAGGTTAAAAAGAGTATATTCGAACAAGTATCGAAAATAACGCAAAACGATGTGATATTAGCAAGCAACACATCGTCAATTCCGATAACTCGAATTGCCAGTTGGGTGAGCGAAGACCGCAGAGATAAGGTTTGTGGGATGCATTTCATGAATCCAGTGCCAGTGATGCAGCTGGTGGAAATCATTCCAGGTTTGCAAACCAGCAATGACACCAAAGCCAAAGTCATTGCTTTGGCTGAGCAAATGGGCAAAACTACGAGTGTATCTCGAGATGATGCTGGGTTTATTGCCAATCGCATTTTAATGCCTTATATCAATGAGGCTGTGTTTGTTTTGCAAGTTAATTAAAAAACGATTAAAAAATTGTGGATTTCTTTTACAAATGCGGGAATGTATAACACAGGAAGGTATTGCAACTAAAGAAGATATTGACAAGACAATGAAATTAGGAACTAATGTACCCATGGGACCATTAACATTGGCCGATTTTATTGGTTTGGATACTTGTCTTTTTATCCAACAAACATTGTACGAAAGCACGAAGGACAGCAAATATAAACCTGCGCCTCTATTGCAACGATATGTCGAAGCTGGCTGGCTCGGTCGAAAAACTGGACGAGGTTTTTACAACTATGAAATCAAAAAAGACAAGTAGCATAATTTTTCTTCTAAGCTCATACTTAATATTTTTTTTGTGCAATTAATAAACAAAAAAAGAGTAAATATATCACAAGGTGATTTTTCTTTTTCCCACTGAAGTAGATTTTTTCAAAAATAAAGAGTCATAAATTCCGACACAAAAGCTTGCAATATAAAATAATTTTTTGGATTCAAATCCAATTTAACAATTTATAAAACAAGCAATATTAATAAATGCTTTACATTAGCTTTCACCAAATAGAAAAAATAATGCCTTTTTTATTTTTCTCTTTGAAATTAGATTCACTTTTCATAGCTTTGCAACATACACAAAAAGCCAAAAAAACCAATGAAGCACTTGATGAAATGTAGCAAAATAAAAAGTTTGAAAGACCGTAGAATTCATATGAGAGCCAACTGCACAAAAAAAAACAAGTGAAAAAAAAAGAAAAACGCAGGTTGCACCGTTGCCTCATACATCCAAACATTGCAAGGTGAATTTCGTCACATTCCCAGAACAACATAAGAAACAGAATGAAAACATAAAACAGTATATAAAAAAAAATTATGTTTTGCATTTTGCGAATTTTTTTCTCCCTTCAATCATTCGAGTTGGGACTGGTTGTATTTTTAGGAGTAGTTTCAGTAGGTGTTGTCGTTTGGTCGGGGTCAGTGCTGTTTTGCTTGCCATCCAACAATTTTTCTGTACGCGTACAATACAAGTTGTACATTTCCAATTTAATAAAATAAATAAAAAAACTAAAATTAACACACCTTGTTCCTCTAAGTCTTTCATCACTTTTTGAATTTCTTCGCTGTTCATATCAACAGGAGCTTTAAACGTATAGCCCCAAAAATGATTTTTATCTATTGATCATCACAAATCAAGTCAATTGTGTTTTGAATTGGTACTAGCAATATACTCTCTTTTTTTTCCACGTATCAACTCGTCTCACCTGTTGTCTTTGATGCTTTATATTCTTGCTTATGTTGGTCAACGCCTTGTTGAGATTCAATTTTTTCAAAATGAGAAGAGTCAGTCTCATGTTTCAGTTTGGGAACAAATGGAGGCTTCATATTCAGCAAATTATCCCAAGGACACTCCTTGAAAAATGCATGTTTCTTTATTTCCTCAAAGCCATATCGTCTTCGTGGTGAGCAAATCAAATTATGAATAAGATCTTTGCAGTCATCCGACAAGGGCGCGTCTGAAGGGATGCGGAAATATCGTCGAAAGTGCACAATTTTGCGACACGTTGCCAAAGGATCGTCTGCATAAAAGGGAGGAAAGCCAACACAGCACTCGTACATTATTACTCCAAGTGACCACCAATCGACTTTTTTATCATAGCTATTTTTTTTTTGGTTCATTCATTTCGAATTTTTGCATGTAATACAATATTATAATGACACCAATGTTTTTTTTTTTTCTCTCCCCTCCCCTTTGTTGTTATGTAATATTTGATGACTGAGAAAAAAAAAAATTATCACAAGCATAAACGGACCCCCGTTTAGAGAACACTTCGGGAGCAATATAATCGGGAGTACCAACAGTTGAAAACATTAATGCTCTGTCTCTTTCTTTATATTTGGCACGTGTCGCTTGGGTATTTTCTGACGTGTCTGCGTTATCTTTTTCATCTTTGTCCGCTTCCGCTTCCGCTTCTTGCAAGGATTCTGCCTTTTGTTGGTATTGAGATATCACCTCATCGTTCTCCGTACGGAAGGATTTGGCCAAGCCAAAGTCGGACAATTTTATGTGTCCGTTATTTGCAATGAGTATATTATCTGGTTTCAAGTCGCTTTGTTTTTGTTATTATTATTTTTTTTTTGAAGAAAAAAAAAAGTCAAACTCGACCCACGCATTTGCGCATTCTTTTTTTTTTTTTTTTTTCTTCCCTTTAAAAAAAATAAAGAGGTTTATGCCTGAAAAAAAAAAAAAAAAATTTTTTTTTTTTTTTGCAAACCGATGAACAAAGTCCAATTCATGGACTGCATTGATAGCTGCAGCTAATTCAGTCATGTAAAAACGAGTGGTTTTTTCAGACAAGATGTCTTGTTTCATTAAAACCCCCATTAAATCTCCGCCCCCGCAAAACTCCATTACTAAGTATAAATACGTATCGTCCTATTGAAATGTTTCAATTTTTTTATTTTTTTTTTCCCTCCCCTCCCCCCCCCCCCTCTCTTTATTACTGTTATTTTTTAAAAAAAATAAAACAAAACTTGGAATGAATAATATAGCTTGACAAGCCATGGACTATTGGCTCCAGCCATTAAATTCCTTTCGGCTTCGACATGTGTTGCTTGATTTTTGGCGATCATATCTTTTTTTCGCATTGTTTTCATTGCGTACACTTTCTTGGAATGTTGCTCACGCACTATGCGAACTTCTCCAAACGCTCCTTTGCCAATTATTCGAATTAATACAAAGTCTTTTAATCCGATTTTGCGACGTTGGTTTCGTAAAGCTTTCCCTTTTTTTTTTTTGTCGTTATTGGATTGATTGGTATAAAAGTTTGTTTCTAGTATTGCCCCCTTTTTTTTTTTTTTTTTGCAGCAGTCGAAATAATTTATTTGTGTCTTTTTTTAAACTTTCTGCCAATAAGTACTCGGTGTATTTCTCTCGCTTTTCTTCTTCTGTTAATCCTTTTGTCTCCAAATCGGTCAACCCTTTTTCCATTCTTCGTGTTCTGTGTTTTCACACCGAGTCATACTGACACATTCGATACTTTGCTCTGTTCATATATCAACAAAAAAAAAAAAGTACCGCTTGATTCGAGAATTAGCGAACTCGAGGCGATCATTGATTCTCTAAAGATCACATTTACACACATTTTTTTTTAAACAAAAAAAATATTTTTTTGCGAAGGGACAAGAGAAAATTATTTATTATTTATCTATCTTCTCTTACCGCTTCCACTTGCTCTTTCATTTTGGCAACTTTTGCCAAAGTTTCTATGCTAGGCTCTGTGCTCATAAATATCTTCCACTCAAATTAAAGAAAATGATATTTCAATGAACTATTGAAAGGCGGGCTTCTCTCGAAACGTTACTATCCTTCGTACAATCTTTATGTAATGTTTATATCTGTCCGTGCCAAACTCGGGCATTTTAGCATTATAATCGGTACTATTTTTTTAAAGATATTTATTCCTAGGACCAAAAGAGGACACTATGCTTGTGTTATGTCGTTGCTTGCATAAACTTGCAAGAATACAAGAGCTGTGCCTCCAAACAAAACAAAACGAACGATGAGACAAATCCTATATCATTTTTTTCCTTTTGAGTTTCAAAAACTGGTGTGCCAAAAGGACGAACTCAAGTGCACAGCGACAAAAAAAAAAAAGGAGAGAGCAAGAGTGTATAATAAAACAGTTGCAAGTGACGAAGGGATGAGTGAAGTAAATCCGCCGCGTTATTGTTTTGGCGATGAAGTAAAGCTAAAAGATAATAGTTGTGGAAAAATAATTTACATTGGAACATTAGGTTTGAAGAACGTGTACTACGGTGTAGAGCAACTCTTGGAAGCAGCCGCAGCACCGTCAAATACAAGTAAGAAGAGCGTGTCGAACGGCAATGCAAGTGTGGATGAAGTAGATGCAAGCGAGATGATATCGTTGAAGATGGAGCAATACGCACCAAGCCCAAAGCATAAAGCATATAAATTTGTAGTGGGGTCATCAATCCAAAAAATGGTAAAAAAGTGTGACTCGGAGCGAGAAAAGATCCCACGAAAAGTGACGATAGGTACAAACTTGACACACAATAAGAAAAAGTACAAAGTGGTGGCAATAAAGCATCCGAAGGTGGTGACGAATGTGGATTCGAATGGCAATGAGAAAAGCAGGACGAAAGGTAAGGTCTCATGTGTGTATGAATTGGAGAATGGAGTGCACCTGACTAATGTACAAGTGGTGAGCCAACTCCGAGTGAAGACGCCTGAACTGGAGCCACTCCCTTTCGGAAAAAGAACCAAGCGCACGAAAAGTCTGAGCTTGCATTTCAGTCAAAGCAATCCCGCGAAAACCCCAGATCTTCAAGATGACGAAAAATATCACCAAGTCGCAAGGAGCAAATATGGACAGTCCAAACAGGCACTGTCCTTCAATTCGACCAAAGGGCCTATCTTTAGACAAAGTTTCATATGCACACACGCAACTCTTTTTTTCCTCTCCCCCCTTTTTTTTCTCCCTCCCTTATTCCATATCCAATATCCATTTATATCCAATATCCAATATGTCCAACATATCTTGTCTCACTCCAAAATTTTTTTATTGACTCATGGAGTGCAGACAGCAGGAAAATGTCATCGTCCATCATGCCCATCAGCCGAAACTCCAAATTGAATCCGAAAGGCGTCACCAGACCAGTCAAAGAAAACGCAACTATGAATGCCAACTCGCCGCAATCCGGCCAATCGTCTTTTGACGACCTTTTGCAAGTCAAAACACGTTTGGAGTTGGGTCTCTATCTCAATACATATATATATATATGTATTGAGATAGAGATCACACAATCCACTTAAAATATAGAAAAATGATAGACGACTTAACAGCAAAGAACCTTCTGTTCCAACAAGAGTTGACGCAGCTGCAGGACAACAGAAACAAGTTTCTTTGTTTTTTCAAAAAAAAAA
>ASPP01005226.1:0-17985 GCA_000512085.1 Reticulomyxa filosa
CTCTTCATATAGTGCCATTTAGGTGTGGCGGTTTTTTTTGCAATATACTGTAATCACAATCTCATTATTTGCATTATAATACGTATCAATTAGATCAACATCTAATGTCATTATAACGTGATAGTATAGTCATTGTCACATTTTTCATTAATTATTTCTTCAGAAATGAGTAGGATCAAAGGATATTTGTTGGAGATTATCGCAAATATTATCTTCAACATCACCACCCAAATCTATCTTATTGATTGTATTTTTAAAAAGATAAGTTGATGTATGCTTACGTAGTAATTCACAGGCAATCTTTTTTTCCTGTTGTTTAGTTACTTACCTTCACACTTAACAAGTTATTTTCATTTCGTTTATTTTTGTCTTTTTCAAATTGCCAAATGTTCAAACTATTCTCATTCTTTAGAACACAAATGAATTAAAGATTCAAAAATGTAAACAAAATATTAACAGTATGATTTTTGTTTGTGTGCTATTTATCAAATCAAGAAATTATCTTATTCAATCTTCACAAGTTTTTCAAAAATTTTTTTGTTAGTTAATAACAGTCCAACATAACAAATATTCTAATGATGTACTTTTTTGGTCATGCTGTAGTATGTGCATTTTGATTGTTGTCTGTTTTTGAAATACTTTGTAGCATTTTTAGACTTATTTTTGAGAAAAAGTTTGCATATGCGTAAGTATTTTTTTTAATGGAATGAATAGGCTCTGAAAATAATTTCAGAAGATTTTTTGTTATTAAAACGCCATGCTTTTACATTATTTTTCACAAAAGTGCTTTCAATGGTGGGTATTGTATTGCAAACGACTACTCATTTCTCAGTTCGTAAATTTGTTAATATTTGGGATGAAAGGAACGAGCCCAAAAAGTATTAAGTAAAGCTATGACACAAGACAAACTCCTATTTGTATTAAAGATAACAACAAAATAAGAATAAAACCAAAACTCCAGTTCCATTGCTTTTGTCTTCGATCCGAATCTTTGGCAAATTCAGCACCACATATCCAAAGTTTTTTGTCATTCCCCCATATCATAACTTCATGCATGTCATCTTCACCATTGATCTTTTCGTTAAAAGCCCAAAACTCTACGTTAACGCCTTCATCTACACAAAGTGATGTATGTCCTTTTGTTCGAATGCTGTTCAAAACTGAAAAAGTGAAATTGTCATCAAACCTGAAACACAATAAATTCTTTTGACATTTGTGAGCAAAGGTGGTTTTTTGTCAAATGCAATCCAATGAAATGGTTGCCAATGTCCAGTGTTGGATTCTTTGTTGATATGAGAGAAGCCAAATTCTAGACATGGGTGATGCATTTGCACAAAAGAGCTCTGTTTGTCACTGTGGCTTACATGCAAATAGACATTTGGAACTAAATCGGAGCGAATGCGTGTGTAAAAAGAGTCTTTTTGACTCCAATTGTCTGGTATTTGTTCTTTATAAATGTGGTAGATAAGACCGGGAATAAGCCTATTTTACAAAGACACTATCATTTCATTCTGCGTTGCACTGGGATAATTTAAAAAAAAAAGACAAGGTTTGTATATACCATAGTCGATCTTGTTTATTTGCAAGCACAATGATTTCATCGATAAAGTCCTCTGTCGGCTTTGAAAATCCCCAAAACTCAGTGTTGCATATATTCAATGACTTGAGGTCGTCACTTCGTCCGAAAATGGGTTTTTCATTTTTGGCAAACGCCACAAAGTGAAAAGGATAACACAGCGGATCATTTGTGGGACCATTGGAAAAGCCACTCTTAACAAAGGGTCGATCGATTTGAAGAAACGACTCTTTCTTTGTTGCGTTTTGAGTGACAAAAAAGTATGTATTGGGAATCAACCAATGAGTGACTTTTGTCCAAAATGTCTCTCGAATCCGAAACCCCCAAAAATTGGATGTGTCAGATCTCATGAAAAATAGCCCATTTTGTCCCTTGATCGTAAATCGCGCAGGCAAAACAAGAGGAGGCTCCCTTTATCAAAAGTTCAAAAAAAAAAAAAAATCAAAAATGTGCAATTTTCATATGCAAGTCTCGAAGATGGACAAATAATGTAGACCTAACATAATAATGATTTCTTCCGTGACGCCGAATTCGGGATAAGGTTTATTGAATGCGTGAAAAGTAATTCCACTACATTCCTCGCTCAATACGATTTTCTTTAATTCGAATTCCTTGGTATTCGGCTCCACTGCAAAGGCGACAAACTGAAAATTAAACCAATGTTTGTTACCTCCATCTGCGGGCTCGTCTCGATAACCGAACTTGTTCATTGGGGCATCTTTGTTTATAAATGATCGCCATTGCCTCTGCGTCACATAATAGTTATGGGAATTACATAACGCTTTCCCACAGGACAAGGACGACGACGTAGCAGTATCTTGCTTTCGTTCGTTGGCCGACTCGCATTGTCCTTCCTTTTGAATAGTAGCGAGTCGGGCTTTCAACAGTCGTTTGAATTTGATTTGATGTGGCTCTTTGGGAATCAATCCTTTCAATATATCTGCGTAATGTTCATCCTCCTCGACAAACACATCCCAGTCATTAACGTCTGTCCATTGCTCTGTTGGATTGATACAACAGTGCGATCATAAATAACAGATTGTGTGTTATGTCATCCAATAGTCAAAAAAGAACAAAGAACAGAGTTTATTGAGGACATGCCTCTTTCAAAATTTGGAATGTATTCATTCAATTCCCATTTTGTCAGGAGTTGTTTAAACACGGCTTGATCCAATCCTTCGGTGGTCGTGGTCTGGCCATTGCCTTCTTTTTCGTCATTGTTGTTGTCATCGGGGTTGCTGTCGTCACACATTTTGATATCGCCAATCTTTGGTCGCACGTACGTTTGCGCGTATACGTAGGCGAGATTCTCTCCTGACTCTCTGTCCTCAAACAAACTCGCACGTGCACAAAAGTCATCCCATAGCTGTCTTCGAGAATAGAACACAGCATGTTGCAATTCAATTTCGCAAATAATTTTTGTGTCGGGCAGATAACAGTTGAGAATCATTTTTCTGTAACCAAAGGGCACCGTTTTGAGCTCGAACTCGTCGCTTGCACACAAAATGCCTCCTTGTACATTGTTTGTGTCACACAACACAACAGATAACAGACAAGCACGGCACAGATAATACATACATTCCATACCAATGTTGAATTGCTTGTCGTTCGTTAGTTGTTCAATGACGCCAAAGGCCTTGTACAGGTCGACAAAATTGTCAAATACAAAACAAGATCTTACAATATCTGTCATCTGTTTGTAATCGCCGTGGTAAATATAAAACGCTTCATAAAATGCTCTTTCAATATGTTTTGGTGATACTTGATAGTCAATGACATGTATCCCTTCTTTTTTGCATGCTTTGGCCACCGCGTCTGCGAACGCCTTGAACGGAGTGAAGTTCATGCTGATGATAAACATCAAGTCACGGAATCTTGAAATCTATAGTCTCCATCCCCCATTCTTATTTGCATCTTCTTTTTTTTTTTATAAGATCAAAAACAATAGCACGTATACATATATAAGTTTGAGATACGTAACATCAGATGTCGGCTTTGGGCTCACGTTTTCATATTGGGAAATACCCTTGGCATATTCGCGTCTTGCCTCTTCTTGGTCGCCTTTGATGGGCTCATAATGGTGGTCAAACAGGTTCTGCATTAACACAATCTTCTCCAAAAATGTTGACAGCTCGTTGATGTTGTTCAAGATTGACAATGCCAAGTTTCTTTCTTTTGTTATCACCACTTCTTTCACTTTACTCAAATGGGTTGTGTCTTGCTCTTTAACAATAACATCTATTTCAACCGTGGTACAACAAAAACTTTCACTTCTGCTTACACATAAATTATAAATATTCATCACATTAAACTTACCAACCCACTTGTCGTCTTCTTTTAGCCGAGACAACCTGTTCTCGAGTGTCTGAATCAATTTTATGACGCTTAATCCCTTTATATTATTTTCTGAAGTTTGAGCCATTGAATTGTTCGTTATTCGTTGATGATTCTCAAAAAAAAATGATATTCAGAAAAAATCATTGACGCAAAGTCCTTCCTGAAGTTTTCTTGCTGTCACCAGGCTCCGATATTTTGGGTGTAGATCAAGGTACTACCTGTAGAAGCAGATTCTGAAGAATTAAAAAATAAACAAATGTGTGCTTTTATGGATTTTTTTAAAAAAAAATTTTAAAATTTCTTTGTGTAATAAAAATTATAATGTAAATGCAAAATCCTTAGATCAAAATCAAAAATTTTCAATGAAGCCTAAAAATGAAGAAAATGTCGTTGAAGCACTAGATATTGCAAAAAATTTATGATGCCTTATTATTTAAATAATAATGAGAAATTGTTGTTAAAAAGAATGGAAAGCTGTTTGATGAATTTTAGAGTTGTCATACTATGTAATTTACACTACGCCTTAAATTAAATTGCAAAAAAATCAAGTAAATATACAATTGTTGAAAGATAATCAATTTTCATTGTTCTGTTTATTTAAAAGAGCAAATGAAATGTTTATTTGCTAACATATATATGGAAGTGTGAACTTTTTCATTCATTGCTAAAAATTTTTAGCAATGAATGAAAGATGTAATAGAAAAAGTTTAATGCATGTAAAAAATAGCATAAATACAATATCAAAACAAAAACATGTTTAAAATTACATCATACATAGCCTTTGAATTATGTGTGGATTTTGAAGTTCTTAGTAATCGTATTTTCCATTATGTATGTAATCTTTTCTAGATTTGGACAATCACATTCTTTATTGTACAATTTCATAATTATAATATCTTGTGGAAATTATTTAAAATTATTTAGTTTAAAACTATGCAAATACATATATTTTAAAAAATTTTGAATCAAGTGTTAGTTTTTCATTGCGAAAACTGGTTGTTACAAGACCAACAACTTAAGAAGGGTCTTTTAGCGTTTTTTTAGGAATAGAAGCAAAACAAGATGAATTTGACAAGTAATGACCAGGGTGAGATTTACTCTTATTCAGAAGATAATTCAAAATTATTGATAGTAATGGTTGGGTTGCCTGCACGGGGGAAAACATTTATTGCGAAGAAAATTTCCAGCTACTTATCGTGGGTGGGTATCCGAACGAAAGTTTTGTTGTATCAGTAATATTTGGATAAAGTTGAAAAAAAAAGAGGAAGGGGTGGGGATATTAGTCGTTTAATCTTGACGCGTATCGTCGTGCCTACGCGAAAGATATGTTGGGAAAGCCAAGCGCAACATTCTTTGATCCAACGAACGAGAACGGAGTAAAGCAGCGCGAAGCATTTGCGAAAGTGGCATTGAAAGATCTGACAAAATTTTTTGTACAAAGGAGGACAAGTGGCGATTTTGGACGGAGCAAACACAACAGCAAAGCGAAGACAAATGATACGAAACTGTTTCGAGCAATCTGACGTGGCAGCATATCTGAATGTGAACCTGGTATTTCTGGTCAGCGAGTGTCGCGATGAAAAGTTAATTGAGCAAAACATTTCGAAAGTGTTGGACTCTCCCGACTACGCTCACATGGCATCGCAGGAAGCAGGTGTGTATACAAAGAGAGGGAGGAGAAACTAAGCGAAAGGTGATTGAGCGATGGCACTTTGATTGGTTTTGTGTTGACAAGTGAAGGACTTTAAACAACGTATCGCGTACTACGAAAAAGCGTTTGAAGATGTGAAAGAGGACGAGGGCAGCTTTATAAAATTAATCGACGCCGGGAAGTATGTGATTGGACATATGATTCGAGGCTATCTGCCCGCAAGGATTTTGTATTTCTTGATGCACATCAACCTGAAACGCAAAACCATCTTCCTGACCCGACACGGGGAATCGGAATTTGACGTGTCAGGCAAAATTGGAGGCGATTCACCTTTGACCATCTTGGGCAAAACGTATGCCGAGGAAATGGCGGAGTGGGTATCGAAACAACCCGAATTCGGCGACAAAGATGGTATGTGTGTCCCCCGCCTCTCCTCTTTGTGTTTTCTCCGATTGTTGACAACTGCAACATTTTGAACAAAGATCGCATGCGCATTTGGTGCAGCGCGATGAAGCCAGCCATGCAAACTGCGGATATCGTGAAAAAGTATGATTCCGATTTGGTCATCTATCAATGGAAGGCTCTCAACGACTTGGACGGGGGCGTCTGCGAAGGCAAAACGCACGGGGACATTAAAAAGGAAATGCCTAAGGATTATGCTGCTCGTGTCAAAGACAAACTCTCCTATCGTTTTCCCCAAGGAGAGTCTTACAAAGACGTCATTCAACGATTAGAACCTGTTGTCTTCGAATTGGAACGAAGTACACAACCCATTCTAGTTATTGCACACACGGCCGTTCTCAGGTGTCTCTATTCCTATTTTATGGAGTCGCCCGTTCAGTCAATTCCAAACTTGGATATTTCATTGCATACTTTATATAAACTATCGCCCGGGGATTACAAAACTGAAGTCGAACGCTTTATCTTTGATATCAAAGTAAACAAGACCAAAGATGATGTTTCGTCCAAGTGACCAATCAACTCTTTTTTTTTCTTCCACAAAAAATCGCTCTCTGTAGTGGAATGTACTCTCCAATGGCCAAAATTAGTGCTGTGCACTTTGGACATATTAGACTGTTTCAATCATTTTTGCAATTCAGGTTGCTTTTTTCGGGTCTAATTTGTAGGTAATCCTTTTTTTTAATTGTTGTTATTTCAGGTGCAATTGTTTTTGATACGATCAACCTTGATTTAGTTATGAACATCAATTAGCTTTCCTTCATTCGTGAACTTTTTGCAGCGTTTGTGTGTTTTTCATGTCGGAATTTGTTGTATTTTCATTAAATTGTAAATCCTTTGGCGGCATTTGAGGCAAGGAATATACAAAAAAACTGGATGGCATTACGAAGTACCATTCACCGTATGATCTATTTTAATTGTTTACTCCGTTATTGCACGTTTTGTAGTGGCGCAAAGAGCGAGTAGTTTTTAACAACAAAAAAATTCTTTTTCATTGGGGGAACCTATCACGGTTTGCGACGTCGAAAACTAAAAGAGAGTGGTTACTATTGCGATTGCTTTTGTAATGGGAAGAACATGGTTTCAGCTATCATATGAAATATTGTCATGGATTGGTGCAACTCTAATGCTCGTCTACGTGGGGCTGTACTTGTGGACACTGCGAAACAAGACGTCCGAATGGAAAGAAGTAACAAAAATAAAAATGAAAATAATGGCAATTTGTACCAGTTTTTCATTTTTGTCCTACGGGGCATTGAATGTACTAGCAGCAGTCGAAATAATTCTTGAACGACAACATTGTACAACCCGAACCGCGCTGGTTTCATTTACTTGGTTCTTTGGTCGATATTTATTGTACAATGTATTTCTGCTCCGTCTTGAAATTGTCTATTTCGGTTCTGTCTTTGGTTATAGTGCCAAGTTTTTAAATTTCTATCGCCTATTTCTCTTTTTAGTGATGTTTATGGGATATATATTGACACTTATGTATTCATGGGGAAAGCGGACCAATTTGAGTCAATGCACTTATCGCACGAATGTATACACTATTTCAACTGTCGTCATTTTTGACTTTACCGTCAGTATTTCTTGTTTGATCTTATTTTTGAGGTTTGTTTGTCATTTTTGTTTGCTTGGTACTTGTTTACTACGTACAAATACCACGCACAAAAAACAGACCTTTGCTGAAGTTATTGTCTAATGAGTGCAATCAATCTTTCCGTAGCTTGGCCATTAAATCCACGGTTCTCACCGGCATTGCCGTTACCTCAACTTTTATCACTTTTGGAATGATGGGGACGGGTTGGAATATTTACCACGTTAATCGGATTGATGATGTTTCGTTCTTTTTTGTTTTTCTCCTTTACTTTATTTGTAATGGTATCCACATAGTGCTCGAAGGAGAGAAAAAAACTTCGAGGGGTGTGGTGTCACATTTTAGGAGAACTAATGGACAACAACAAAACACATTTTCTTTCGTGGATAAAACATAGGTGGTAGAGTGTACGTGTTTGCTATTGATGGGCAGTTCATTCAATAGACAATATGATCTATTGTGTGGATGCTGGTCATATTGTTTCTCAGAGCAAGGCAAGCTTGTTAATTATATTGCCTCCAATGACACCACTCGAGTGACAAAAACAAAAAAGATTTTCATAACTCACCGGAACCTGTCGATGTAACGACAGAATGATCCATCTTTGTTGTCGCTATTTGTGAGCGTCTCACTCTTTGTTTTCGAGTAAAATCACCCCTTTTCTGTTTTTTTTATGTATATTTTGCAGTTAGAGCAGTTTTACCGTCTTGTGCGGCTCGCTGCATTTTTTTTCCACAATTTGTTCAGAAAAAATTAGCTTTTCACAAATCTTTACTTTGTTATAACCACGGCATTTCTTTTGTATATATTTGTGAACGTGATTACTTTTACTTTCGCATTTAATATATTAAACAAACACAGTGAAAAATGTTTCTGGACAAAATGTCGTCTAAGTACAAACAGGTTGTCAAAGTCTAACAAAAAAAGGGCAATCTATTAATGTTTTTTATTTATTTCCCAATAGTACTGAACATCATTGCTTTTGTTGCTTTCGCAGCAGATAAAGTATTTGCGAAATGCAAAAAGAGAAGAATTCCAGAAAAAACGTTGTTTAAATGGATATTTGTCGCGCCGTTTGGGTCTTTTTTGGGAATGATACTGTGTTGTCACAAGACAAAAAAATGTTCGTTTTGGGGTCGGATAATTGCAGCGCTGTTGATCCACTTGTATTTCTTTGAAGTATATGTAGTTCAAGTATATCACTTTGTTATTGATCCCTCTGGGACTCTATTTAATCGTGATAGCTTTAAAGACGTCACCGAAAAATTGGGCTCAGCTACAAAGGAACGGTATGAGCTATAATTTAATTCTTTGATGACAAATATGAAATATTTTGAAATTCTACTTGTAACCATAAACCAAAGGAGGTGAAGATAAGACAAAAATTTGAGATACATGTTATTTTATCTAAACAAAAAGTCATTTTGGCAAACAAAAAAAGTATATAATATAAGAAACAAATTTGAACTACTTACATTATTGTCTGCTAGCATAAGTGCATAACAATTGGCACAATGTTATTGGATGAACTTGAGTAACAGCTTCTTCTAAACCAAAACACTATTTCACCACAATTAATACAAAAATAAAGATCTGCCTGATATCTAAAAAAACGTGATTTTTTGATTGTAAAGCTGACAAAAAATAATCTTGTTTTTACTACCCTGCGCACACTGAGAATAATTTGATTTCAATAATTATAATGAATAATAAACACAAAAGCTTGTGTTATTAATACAAAGCAGGAAACAGTGTAAAATGTTGAAAATTTGTTGGAGTAAAGTTCATTTTGTCCCCTTTTTTTACATGAAGCAGTATTAAAAAAAAAATGTTCTTTCATTTAACATAAGCTATTGACCAAGATATCAAATAGGACTCCTCTACTGTTCAAAATTAAAAGTTTTATTGAAGAACAGGAAAAACTTAAACTATAAGACGAAAAACTAGAAAAGAACAAAAAAAGGGACCAAGTAAATCATTGAATGAACATTTCAAGTAGTTGTTACAACAAAAGTATATTGCGTATACCATTAGAATAGATCAACTATCTAGTTGGTTAATTTCAACTCTTTTATTAATCATTTACATCAGATGAAAAAGAAAAACGAACGTACACGATATCAATTACAAATTGATTTTAAGTATTAATAAATCAAAAATGCAGTATTGTAAAAACAAATTTCAATTCAAAATGAAATGATGAAGTGATTTAGAAAAAAAAGAATATGTGTGACAATAAGTCACAAGCTAGGAGTGAAGTTTTGTGCTTTGTCTTTTGAATAAAGTAAAATAATAAATGCTGAATCTAAACCAAGTATTACGCAAAGTTTAAGCTGATATCTTTTTTTTGTTTGAAACACAAGTCTTTTTTTTCTAAATATGCAAACGAATGAGTGAAAGAAATATAAAGAAAAAACTCAAATAGATTATGACGTGTGTATATATGTGTAACTTGTTGAAATATGTGTATTGAACGATGCATATATATTAATATTGAAATACATAATAAAAGAAAGTAGGGCCATTATAACATCATATATCATTATATATGACAATATTAACAAATTCAGTACTAAAACATATACTATAATACATTAAAGTGGAAAGTTATACTAAATTTTAATGACCAGTAGTGGAATGATAAAGTACTTTTTCAAATGAAGAAAAAAACTTGGTAATTTGCTTGATAGTATATGTGTGATCTCTTGTCATTGAACTGAAATAACAGAAATATTCGAGAAAGTATGTCCAGCTGAAAAAAAAAAAATTAGTGAAGTAGCAATTTGATTAAAATGGAAATGACAAAAAACTTATTAATAAACGCAAATGGCATCATTTAACTTTGCAACTGCGCAACTATTGATCGCACGAAGTAGCGAGTTGGTGAATTGTTCGATTAATTGACACAAAGATAATAATCGTTTCAATTATTACACAAACCATGGCGAAATTAAAAGCGTATGACATGACAAAAATGATAAAAAAGATATTGAATAAGAAGATAACTTTGGGTTATTAGTTTAAACGTGGCCACAGCCGACGTGTAGACTCGAAACAAGACTGGACGATAAGCATATATTCGTGCTAGCACATGATTGTGTCCAAATGAAGGAATAATTGTATAATATAAACAAAATATCATCACAAAGTATGTCATGTATTAATTTTTTTTAAAGTTAATGACAAAATTTTTTTTAGTGTAGACTGTGGTAGTCAAAACAAAATATACGCTACATTGTAGGTAGATGTCTCATTGAAAACACATTGATGACATTTCTACTAGTAATATAGATGACATTGTGCCAGTGTGTATGCAAAAATGCAATAACAATGCGCTTAGTACTTAGATACACAAGACTAAATTCAACACATTGACCAACTAAACAACAAATTTTTTTGTGTATGTCTTTTTTACATAATCTACAGCAGAATGCAAAAGAAAGTTAACACATAAAACGGTACCTATAAAGATGATTGATTTTCTTCATGAAAAGACAACATCCAGACCTAATTTTTTTTAAATATATACGAATATTGTAGTTTTTAAATTTGATTTTGATTTTTTATTAAGTCTTTACTAATTGTTTGAAAAATTTGAATCGAGTTAAAAAAACAAAAATAAGTGACAGTAAAGCAATTTATATGTTAATATTATAGTTTAAATGAAAAATTTTCAATTTTTTTTTTTTGTTGACTTTTTATGTTTTTTTACCATGCGTGTCAATTTTTTGGATTGTAATTTAAAGATACTGCAAATGCTAAAAGAACAACAATAATCAAAAATAAACACATAAAAACAGCCAAAAAACAAAAAAACCGAAAAATTTTCAAAATAGCTTAAAATTTAAGCAATTCTTTCCTTTTACAATTTGAAAAATTTTTTTAAAATATTTTTTTATCACTTTATTGACTTAATCATGTTCATTCTGTTTTGTTTAATCTACTTATTTGCCTCTTTGTATTTGTGCCATTTTGCGTTGTCTTGAAAAAAAGAATCAGTTTTTATTATTGTATAGCAATATTCATTGCCTTTTAGCATTTCATCACAATATTTCTTTATAAAATTGTACAACTAAATCATCATTTAATTTACAAGAAAGCCAACGCCTTTAGCACTAAGACACGTACATACTATGATGACGTACCGCTAAACATTGACATTTATAAACATATACATCAATAATATTATGTCGTCCTTTTTTCCGCATATAGTAAATTATATCACTTACATATAAGTTAACTTTTATTTCTTCCAAAAATATTAATTATATACAATCTAATTTTGTGTTCATTAATAAAATTAAGTGCTTTGCTATGCCCTTTAGTTAGTTTTTGCTTTATCTTTTTTGCAATAGTATATAATCTATTCAACTTCAAGTCAAATAAAAAACTATTTCACTTTCGATACTTAATAGTCTTTTTAAATCTTTCAATGTATTAACAATGTAATGTTAAATCACAAAGTTCAAATATAAAAAAAAGGATCTTAATAAAGTAGCATTTTATGTTTACTGCTTTTTTTTTCAAAATACTGTATTAAAAAACCAAAATCATATTTAAAAACTACAATATTTGTATATATTTTTTAAAAGAATTATACCTAGATGTTGTCTTTTCATGAGGCAAATCAATTATATCTGTAATGTGATTTTTTTATGTTTCAACTTTATTTTGCATTCTGCTGAATATATCCAATATCACAAGATAATATACCAGAATAATAAGCATAAAGATATTTTCGATATTTCAACAATAGTAATATGTTTAGTTTAATTTCCTTTGCCTCCAACAAATATATAATATTCAGATTATTTGTAATCTTTCTATGTATTTCAGCGTTCAATTTTTCTTGTGTTTGCTAAATTTGAGGAGATTGCAATGTTCTTTTTTTTTCTTACTGTAAATGAATATACACACTACAAACGTAAAACAAAAAACAACAATAATGGGCAATATTACCTTTTGATCTTTAATAGATTTTGATAATTATCGTTGTTGAACCATCTGACTTTGATGTAAAACACAGTTTCATCTAAATTTCGTCAAAATATCAAAATTTGAATTATAACGTCGAAATTGATAAATTCCATTGTCAATAATACAAAATCTATAAAATTTGAGCTAAAATGTGCAAATCCAGTGAATTTGTAACAAAAATTTTTTGTTTCTTAGCCATTGAAGTACCATTTATTGGAATTAATTTGTCAATTTAGATTTAATATTGTTTGATATTACTTGCCAACACTCAGAATGACTCATATCGAATATCAATTAATCCTACGTAAATCTTCATTGTCATTTTAATTAACAGAACAATATAATAATATTGGAACAATTCTAAATGTCTGGTTATATTTACGATAATCTTTGTCGAAAATGGTGAAGCTATGTTCATACAAACTTTTCCAATACGTTTATTCTATTTTTTAATTACTTATAATTATTTGCGATTGCAAATAATAATGAGCAATTACGATATTCTATATGTCTCATATAACTAAAGATTAATCTCAAAATCCATATAACGCAATAGACATATTCCAACTATCTGCAAAATAGTTCAATGCTTCGTTATAGTTGTTTTGGTTTAATAAAGCTTTAAAAGATAGTTTATACAACAATGAAAACAATACGTGATAAACCCTGTTTTTTAAATAAAGTTTTTTCTAACGAATAGTTTTTTTAACAAAAATTTTTTAATAAAAAATAACATTCTATGTCAATGACACATCAGCATTAAACAAGTAAATACTTGATTATTATTAAATTAAGTGCTAAATAATACTTTATATACTAAATTTAAATATAAACTGCGAAAACGCATCTTCAATTCTTATACATAGTCAATATTTTTTTTGTTTGCTTATATAATTTTTTTCTTAATATTTAATTTATTTGCAAAATATTCAAATGAAATTCAGATTAATACTTCTTCATCAAATTTATGCATTTGATTAATAGTGTTTTCATTGAATGATATAATCATACAATAAATATTTTACTTGTTACAATAATTATTTCAATAATAATATACTAAATGTGATTTTTATTAGTATGATCTACAAAATATTGGCATTACGATGTTTTGTCTTATATTCAAATTCACAAACTTATCTATTTCTTTCAAATCTTCAATTCTTGCTTTTTCATTGAACTATTGCATTGCTAACATCGAGTCATATGAATATGTATTTATTATGTTATTGATTAGTTATTCTTTTTCTCGTAATATAATACTTACATGGCTTAAACTGTTTGTAATTCATTATTTAAAGCTTCATTTATTTTTTTAAATGCTTTTTCAAATTTTCATAAGCATGTCAAAACTTATATGTATTTATCATTTTTGCTTATTTAAAAATAGTAAAAATAAAAACTTTTGGTTTTTCATAAGTTGAATTATTGTTTCGTTTTCTATTCAAACATAAATCAATTTTTTTAATTATACGTATGTTCGAAAAAAAGTTTTTCCTTTTAAAAATTTTTTTGGTGAATTTCATTGAAAGTTACCAATAATAATTGATACAATCATACACTTGCACATCAGTCTCTTTCCGAATTTAATATATCAATATACATTATATCTTTTGGAATAACAGTAAATGTATTATTTCCATTTCACACAATGAGCTTTTCAATTATTTTGTCTTATTGTACGTTCGTTCGGTTGTTGGTCTTTTTGTGTAAAAAATAAATATAACTTCGGTACAAACTAGACATCACAAAATGAACACAGTTTACCTCAATTTCTGGACGAACTGACGGAATTTTTTTTGCTTCAATCATTTTAGATTGAACTTGTTTGAAAGAGTAGTTTTTTTTTCCTTTTTTTGAAGTTTGAAAAAAACTTAAATTCTGTAAAATATTGTTGGTTAAAAAATTTTAAATATGTACAAGAGAAATTAAATATTACAATTTTTGTAAAAAAAAAAAGTTTTGGCAAGTGGAAAAAACACTACCCGACTAAAAAAATGCAACACGATACAATCATTTGGAACGTGATAAAGCCAGGATCAGGAGGTTTTTGTTCCTTCCGACGTCGTTTACCGAATAATCCGGCGAAATTTTGTAAGAATCCCTATAATGTACTTGGTTTGTGTCATCCAGGAGCATGTCCGTTGGCGAACAGTCGTTACGCAACAGTGCGAGAAGTGAAAGGCGAATGTTATTTATACATGAAGACAATAGAACGAGCACATACACCAGCCAAGCTATGGGAGAAAGTGAAATTGTCAAAAGACTACATGAAGGCATTGAAACAAATTGACGAACATTTGATTTGGTGGCCGCAATGGATGATTCACAAATGCAAATTGCGACTAACCAAAATCCATCAATACTTAATCCGTTCAAGAAAATTGGCATTATCTTTAGAGTTTGCTTTTTTTTTTTTAAAAAAAAAAAACAAAACAATAATAATAATAATAAATGTTACTTAAATAAAGTATTTTTTTAAATCAAATGAATAAACAGACCAAAAATGGTTCGCATTTGGAAACCATATGAACGACAACAACAAGTCCGCGAAGAAAAGGCAGAAATTGCAGCAAAGATCACAAACGTGGTTAAACAGGAGTTAATGGATCGATTGCAAGATGGTGTGTATGAAGGTATTTACAACTTCCCAAGCAAACAATACAATCAAATTTTGGAAGAGCAAGGTCTTCCTGACGAGGAAGACGCACAATCTGAATCAGACCTCGACTTTGATTTGGACGAAAAGCAGCCAAACCAATCCATTACCCCAAAACAAAAGCAGTTGCATTTTTTATTTCAAATCAAAAAAAATAATAATAATAATTTTGTTTCAAGTTTTATTGGAAAGGGGGGGGAGGGGAAGAAAGAAAAAAAAGGGGGTACGTATAATTTTTTTTTTTTTAAAAAAAAAAAAAGGCAAGAAAAAAAAAAGAAGTAGAAGTGGAGGAAGAAGTGATGCCAGAATTTGTTGCCGATTTTGATATGAGTGAAGAAGAAGATATTGAGGACATTGGAAATGCAGAGAAGAATTACGAGTATGAATACGAATATGAAACTCCTCATCAACAAATGGCAATTAATAGCGCAAATGCCAAAGGGGGCGCCAAAGCCGCTGCCAACGTTGGCAACTCGAGTAGCACTTACGGCAAACCAAAAACCAAACCCCTCTCTAAAAACTCACAAAACATGGAAAAGGATGCTATTAAACACAAGGCAAAAAAAAACAAACACGAAGAAGAAGAAAAAAAGAGGATGATGGTAATTATGGTGACGATGACGATGATAATGATGAAATTAATGGAAACGAAGAAGTCAATGACAATGAAACAGGAGAGGAAATAATCACAGATGAACAAAAACTACGTGAGTCTTTATTGGGCATGATGCAAAGTTTTAACGATCAGCCAATGGAAGACATGAACGAGGATGATGAGGACATGCACAACTCGAAAAAACCGGCCTCAAAAAAGGCTCGGTCGAGCAATTCCAAACATAAAGGCACAAAAAAACAAATGCCGAAAAATACCTCATCCAACTCACAAAGAAACAAACATTTGAAAAAAAAAAATCGCCTTCCAAAAAAAAAGGCAAAGCTCAGATCGCTTATGATTGAAAACATTTAACATTTTTATAGGAATAAATAGCCCCATCTTCCTCCAGTTGTTTCATCTTCTGATCCAATGTTTACAGTCTTTTTATTTTATTATTACCTCAAAGAGGTTGGATTTATTTTGATTTTTTAAATTTTTTGTACAATTGAGATGTGCATACACAGAACAGCAAATTTGTGCATTACTTTTTTTTGATTGCTTGCAATCATGTCAGCAAAAACAAAACAGACTTTCTTCAACAACAAAAAAAAAAAAAACATGATTTGATTTGGTTTTGATTTATCCTTGTTTCAATTCAGCTTTTTTAGTATAGTTTTCAAAATGATTAAACAGTTTGTGTTTGTCATCATCTGCGAAAAGGATCCAAAGTAGCTTTTCCTACCGTGGGCTTGCTAAAAAATATTGTGACGTAATAAACTTTTGTCTTTCGGTTTGTCTCTTTTGTTAACGTCACTGACTTGATGGTCATGTATTGGTTGCCATAGATGGGCTGCCAAGAATCACCAACAGTCACCGCACGCACTTTTCGTGGATGCAATTTTCTCAATTTTTGATCATATCGTAATTTGTCAAATAAATGCTGCGATATATCTTGTCCTACTTTTATATCTTGTGTCATTTGCTCCTTTCGAAACTTTTTTATTGCTGATTTCACAACTTCTTTGCATCTTTTTTCTACCTCTGCGCTGAACATTGGATTTGAAGCGCAGACAAAAATCTGTGAGCTCTGTTGACCAAAACAAAACAACATTCCAATATTACATAAGCAGTTACTCAACAAAACAAACATATCAATACATCTTTTTTATAATTCTCGTCTTCTCCGTCAAGTTCAAGAGCCATTGTAACAATTTATTCCGTTAATGTGTCCTCAAAAAAAATTTAAAGAGGGTCTCGGCCCTTTTTACGATCTTGGCCGGCAAAACGTTGTTACTGCACATACGTGTTTTTTTTCAAGATGATAGATGACAGCAAAACACGTGTTTATTGCACAATTTGTTGCAAAATCATCATCTCCAGTCTGGTAATGTGGCGAAGACGCAACGATTTGGTGTTAGAACAAAGAAAACTAGTGAGTTTTTTGTTAATAAAGTTAGCTCAGTTGACAATTTTCTTGCTCCATCCCATCAATCTTGCAAAAAAAAAAAATTAGAAATTCGTGAGACATGTTTTATTCATCAGAACTCTTCGCAAAGAAAGGAGGTAAATTGTTTTTAATTTTTGTTGCTGACGTCCGTTTCTGTCGTTGAGGCACTTCAAAAACGAACAAACACAACTAACAAATCCATTAGCTCTGGCCAAACTTTGGCTAGCCGGTACAGTTTTCAAGAAACTGAATAAAAAGGCAATACTTGATTCGAGTATTGAATCGCTCTGGTAACATTTATGCGTTTCTGATCTTTGCAAAAAAAAAAAAAATTATTATTATTTTTTTTTTGCAACTCCTAAATAGTGACGAAGTAAAAAATAATGAGTTATTAGCAATATCAATTTGTGGGATTTTGACATTAGGAATTGTTCGAATATATGACAAAGGAATTTACTACTTATTATCCGATGCTTCGGATGTTAAGTGGAAAAAAACTACAACACAGCAAACAGACAAAAGCCAAAAACGCACGCGGGAACACATACACAACCATGTCAACAGGCAAAGACCAAGTTACTGCGAATGATGGTTCACAGCAAAATAGACCTGCCCAAAGACCAATTAAATGCACGGTTGGTTGGTCTGTTCTTTTTTTTTTTTTTTTTTTTTAAAAAAAAAAAAAAAAAA
>ASPP01005227.1:0-14274 GCA_000512085.1 Reticulomyxa filosa
CCCCCCCCCCCCCCCCCCCCCCTTTTTTTTTTTTTTTTTGCCAGTTGTTTATTTCTTTTGTTGTTGTTATTTAGACCCAAATCGTAATGGTAACAACAACAACCAAGGCAACAATAGTACGCAATGTGCATCCCACTTACAACAGTTGTTTTCAAATGAAAACATCGGAAATTTTTCCAACGAAGAGTTGGATGAATGCTTGTGCTTCGTAGCAATGATGCAAAATGCAATCATTCAAGAAAAATTACTTCGAAATTGTGTTGTCTGTTCCAATGACTGTCGATTCCGTAAAAAGGTTATTTTTATGCCTTGTTGCCATCAAACTGTTTGTATCGATTGTTATAACAATAGAGTCGCAGTTGGTCAAATGACTCACTGTCCGACTTGCCATTCTTCCATTCAACATACCATCGTGCCTTTATCCGATCATCCATAATTGCACTTTTATCTTTTCACTCGACATCGCAAGGGGTAAATAGGTTACAAAAACGATACAGACACAATACAGACGACATGATACTATTTGATTCGTTGTTTGTATTTGTGAAGCTCATTTTTTTTTCTCTTTTATTTTTATTTGAGTAGTTTATTAGTATTTGATAGACATTGTGGACATTAATATGCTTTGATAACACTAACCGAACACAGCGAATGATGCGCAAATTCAATTTGCGACATCAATAATTTTGATATTTTTTTTCAATATTAACAGATTGGCTTTTTTTATTTTTTACATTTTATTTTTTCTTGTTTTTTTTCTCCATTGTTTTTTAACGGGTTTGCTTTGTGAGTTTTTTGTTGTCACTGTGGGTGCAAGGTGTTGTTTGCAACAAATTTCAAAATCTCTTGATAAAAAATGAACAGGTATTAATAGTTTTTTGGCTGTGTTTCTGCACTTTTTAACAACATAAAGAAATATCAAATCAAATGAAGATTTACTCGTGTTGCTCAATGTTCTTGTTATTATAGATTTACGAAAAAATAGTGTTTATTATTTTTTAGAATACTATCTACTAATTCGATTTTAAAAATTTCTTGCAACAAATAACTAATTTATGATTAGAACATGTGTAATTATTTAATATATGAATTAATTATTATAAAAGTATGTTAATGTATAATTCATCATAACAACTAATACAACAAGTCGAAATTGATTGTAAATTTAATGTTGGATTAAATAATACTATATGCATATAAGCAAAGACTAGATCAGAAAGACTTATTTATCGTTTGAATGACTATAATATATATAGCCTTGACTAATTATGACTTAGCATACACTAACATACCATAATGTGCTAAGTCATAAAGTATACTATTGTACCTTGGCCTACATCGATTTAAGCGATACTGTATGTCACTTATGTATTCTCATATGACTAGTAGTCTACCATATATGACAAAGTTTGGCCTAGTGATCGGTATCATAATCACTAAAACTAAAATAATAAGTGATTACATTGTAAATAAAACAAACTGATTTCAAGAAAAATTCTCAATGTAGTTTGTAATAAACTGAATGCAAGAAAAATAATATATCTTTAACATGGAAACTAATACAAATAACATTGAAGACTGAAACAAACGGAAATTAACAACAGCCAATTTAAAGTCATAATATGCTAGAAAAAAATTTTCAATTGTCGATACTTGCAACGCTTAGCTGCTGGTTAATAGAAGATGCTTAAAAAAAACTAATTTGCTCGTCTAACTCAAACTTAGTCAGTTGACATGTGGATATTTCAAAAGAAATTGTGAAATTAATCTACATTGACATGACAGTCATTGATAAAGTTAGCAATACTGAAGTAAAATGACGTTCGACTTCAGAAAAAGAAGTTTTAAGTCAGAGCAAAAGTACAATATCAAGAAACAAAAAGAAAATATAAACGAAAAAGCGAAACAAGAAAGAAAAAAAAGTTTTAACTTTTTTATTATGTTTGTTTTTTTTATAGCAATAGTTATATTGTGATGAAAATTGAAGTGTTTAGTTTACTATTGTAATTTGATGAATATTTAACATTCAAGCATATGGCATCACCATTTGCTTCTGTCTTGAGAATATAATCGTAATCACAAATTGGTCCTTTGATTCACTATTACCAGGAATTTTTTATGTAAATAACTGCGTCGCATTTGTTAACAAATACGATGCAAGTAACATTATATGCTTTCTAAAATATTTGCTGATAAAAAACAATTGCATTGAAATTTATTTTGAAAAGATCTTCTTAAATCAAATAAGTTTTCTGATAATTACATTTTGTCTGTTTGTTTCACTTGAATGTGTTACCTTTTTTTTAAATAATCGCATAATATTGCATTTATATTGATCTTTTAGGAAGAAATGAATGTATGAGATAGATGATGAATAAATCGTGGAATAGTCATGGAAAACAAAAAGTAAATAAATAAAAAACAAAACGAAAATAAACAAATAAAAGCATACCAAAAACTTTTTTTTGTTTTTTTTAAATATCATCATTTAATAATTAGTCGTCGTCCTATTCTTCTCCCTCAGGTAAAAAAAAAATATGCTTTCATCGCTGCTGCTTGAGTCACGTTTTTTGAGTCGGGTGTTGGATTTCTTTTTATTTGTAATTTTATTTTCTTTGTTTTTAACTTACAGAACAAAAATTATTGACCTCTTTGATGTGTACGTATGTATCATGAATTAGTTTTAAAAAAGCTCCGCTTATCTTGATGCTTCTCAAAGGAAACTTTTTTAATAGATTTTTTCTCTTACTCTGTTTTTTGGAAAAAGATACAAGATAGGAGGCATATATCTAAGAATATATTATAATAAATGGGCATTTCAAAAACGTCTTTATGGTACTAAAAATATGTTGCACTTTTCAAAATGATCTATCAATTATAATTATGTCATTGTGCGACACAATCAATATTGTAATATTATGATAAGGAAATGACAATTTTTGTTTTCTTAGTCTTTGTTTTTTTTAAGGGAAATTATATGAAAAAAGCCATTCTTTAAAAAGCTAAAAAAAAGAAAGAAAGAAAGAAACAAACTAATCACTCCATAAATGTGGAATCAGTAAAAACATGATTTTGATCATGAAGTGGTTTTTGTAAAGGTTGATTTTCCAACTCTTCATCATTGTCGTCTTCGTTATTTTGGTCGAGGGTCTTATCTTTGGTTGTATATTGTATCTTGCTTATAGTCACAACGGGAGTAAAATTGCCACCGACAGGCTTATTTTTGTTCTCAGCGACGTTTAGTTGTTTTTGTTTGGCACTCCACAAGACAAATAAAATGCGCAGAACATAGATTTCGACCAATAAATTCGCGCCAATAAAGATTGGTGCCAAAATTTTCGTGTTTAATTGCATTTTGTGACTCTTCATCCCCGCCCAAAAAAAATTGCTGGCAAAACAAGAAATGTCCAAAATGAAATGAATCCCTGGATTATCAATCGACATTTTAATGCCATTGCTTTGTAATATATTGATTCACTTAAATGATAGATGACCATTCCTTAATTTATTTAAAAAAATTGTAAGTATACATTAACAAATTTATAAACATATTTAAAACAAGTGTATATGTATACCCGGCTGGTACACACAAAAAGCACTACCACCCAACGCGATCCACAATATACATTGAGTATACCACGGATCACCCCTTGATCTAGCCACCGGAGATTTTGGATCAAGCAGAGTTATCGCAATGCCCACAATTGTTAAGTGATGTACCTGTTTTGTTTTTTTTTTCAATTAAAAAAAAGAAATTAATTAACTAAAAAAAAAAAAAAAGCGAACCCAAAAATCCCATGTCAATTCTGGAATTCGACAGAGCTCGAACAATGCACCTTGACAATAAATAATAAGTGTCAGTTGTAATGCCACAGCTGCCGACAATTGCTATGATCCACAACTAAGCCATGTTGAAATGATGAAAAACTCGCCACGTACAATAGAAAAATTAAACACAAAAAACGATAGATCATTGACGTTATGTACATTACTACTTTTCTTTTGCGAATATTATCGATTGTTCGATATTGTGGAGATTTTTTACTTAAAACAAAGTCGAAAAAAGCTGAAGACACTAAAAAAAAGAAAAATGTTGTCATTATGCCCGCACTGGGGCTCACTTGGCAATGATACACATAGTTCAACGTGCTGTTGGATACACGATTTGAGCCCAGAACAATATTATGATTCTCCATGGATGAATATCTTTTTGCCAAATTAAGAAAAAAAGGGCCAAGAAAAAAACAAAAACAAACTAACGAATATATTTGCAAAAGATACCAAGTAACTTACAAAAAAGCGAATATTTATTTCGTCTTGACTAAAAATTTTTAACATTGTGAAAAATTTGACACATGTTATTGCGACCGTGACGATAGTCAACATTTTCTACAAAAGTTAAAAAAACATTACAATCACACAGATTGACCTATGCGTTTATATAAATGTAATGGATATTAATTTGAAAAAAACAATCAAGGACGTTATTGAACAAGCAATCGCTTATGATCAGCTAAAAAAACTGAGGAACTATCAAATAAAATTATCCACATTTGAGGACAGAGAAAGGTCGGAAAGTATTTTAACATGATTGGAGTACACAACTAATCAGAAGGAACATATATGAATATATATTTTTTTAATTTTCCTATTCGCAATATTTGCGACAGAAATTTTCTCCCACAATCATAGACTGAAAGACAAACATTACGTCGCTATCGGAATATTGCCCACATAAATGCTCGACACGTTGTGCCAAAAGTTCTGGACCCACAAAATACACTCCGACATTGCAATATATCAAATCTGTATACATAATTTTTTTTTTTTGAGCTAACAAAAAAAAAAAGGACTCTAAATAATCATTTACCTGTAGAATTGTCTGTGGTTCGCGATCTGACTCCATTTTGAATATTATCAACATTCTCCAAAGCGATAACCGACGTCGGACAGGACTTGAGTAGAAACTCTCTTCGCGTTTCGACATAATTGGTCATATCTTGACGCAATTTCTGAAAGATAGTTCGAAGATCGGGTGATGAAATTTGGATTTGGTTGGGCTCGACATTGGGAGGCAGACCCGAAAACCTCGGCGATACGGAGTTGTTACTGACGCCATCATACGACGCATTTGAATTCCTCACAAGGCCGTTTTTGATTACTTTGGAAAAGCGATATCGATGTGGAGCCTTTATTTTTTCGTTCCCCCCAAAATGATCATGATACCCCTTCTCTTCCTTCAAAATAAATAAACAGATAGATAGATAACTGAGTATACATTGCGACATGAAAATTGTGGGTCATTGGCCGAAATGTCGTGGTGAAGATGATGTGCTAAAGGCTGAGAAAATTCGCGCCGCAAAGGCAAGAAAAAATTTGGACCAGAATCTCTTACAGTGGACGACTGTATTGTGGATGTGATAAAAATTTGCACATCGAATTTTTTGTGTTTCGCTTTGAGCTCTTTCAGCAATTTGTAAAACCAATGGGCAGTGTTGTTTGGAGAAATCATCCAACAAAAATAGATATGCAATAATGGCTGTGTTGAGTGTTCCAACAATGAGCAGCAATGCACTAGTAATGAAGCTACCGCTACAATACCGTCTCCAGACACAACAATCAATAAGGAGTCATGTTTGTTATTCATTTGATTGTTTTCTGTAATTGCTGCACCTAATTAAAAAAAAAAAGAAAAACAGGTTGCATGTTTGAAATTCAAATTTTTGCCACGTCATCATTGTTTTTTTTTTAAAAAAAACAAAGCTTACCAAAAGGTCCAAATATTTTGAGGGCAGGACGTGGGTTATTTTTTTCCCTGTCAAAGCGTTCAACATTTTGTGACCCCATATCCCATCACAGAAAATGTGACATTGCAAATGAAGATCTTCAGGTGGACTTGTGATAAACAGGTAATGTCTGTCATGTTTAGAGAATTGAGGAACGCACAATTGCATGTACTGCCCACATTTGTGTTGGAAGTTTTTCGGCTTGACCAATGTCAAAACCAAACAGTTTGGTCTCTCTGTGGTCACAGATACAATCTCTGTCCATTCATACCTCACAAAGTGATTATAACAATAAAACGTAAGAATTACTACAATCACTATAAATGCCGTCACTCCAAAGAAACTCTCTTGCAGCAACAAATTCCAAGAGCTATCTCTTGAACTGAAAATATGAATTATTGTCATAGCGACAAATACAACTTGCAAAAATACAAAGATTGTTTTCTTTTTGTGATTTTGAGCAACACAGAAGGAAGGCAAGCGGGCCAATCTGTAATACATTACCAAAAGGAGGAATAAAAACAACAGCACATATCCTGTGATTGCCTTGCTTTTAACAGAGGTGGTAATCAGAATTGCACTTGCGCAATGCGGTACTGCCAACCAAATCAAGAGGACATGCAAGAAGTGAACAAACTTGATTGAAGTAAAATACAATAATGCATTCATCGCTATGGATCGCTCATTTAAAATCAAGTGTTTACTCAAAATTGAATATAGTCGAGGAAATTGAGATGTTGTGATTACAACACTGAGCCCAACACCTATTTTATATTTTTTTTTTTAAAAAAGGGGGCACTGCATAATGAATCATTCCATGAGCATTTGCGTTTTGCATTTGTTTGAGAGGTTAAGATTTGTAAACAAACCTGAGAGATAGCAAATCAATTGTAATACGACGGAAAGCTTACTAGTATCAAGATCGGAAGAAAAGACGTGAACAAAGACAAACCATCGTGTGAGCAGCACGATGGTAACGACCAACAACAAAATGGCAATGTAAGTTGTCTGTGCCCACACATGAAACGAGTGACTTAAAAGGCGTTCCGCAACGCCCTTAATCGATTTGCAATGTGTGGCAAAGCAGGACATTTTGATAGGATTTGGATTGAATGCCTTGAGATGAATTTGCAAGGGCGGTTTGCGGCCATGATGAACCCCACTGAAACTGTCGTTAGGGAGACAAGCGCTGTTGTTTGCAGCATCCAACGGCGAACAGCTGCCTTTGTGGCGTTCAGTCGAATTGGAACTGCATTGACTTGTGGTGGTCGCAACCCCGACAAACTTGTCAACGTGATTGAACGTAGTCACGGTCGCTTTTTTTTTTTTTCGGGGGGTGACGAGGGTACCAAATACGGTGTTTCGCGACATGTAGTCACTTTCTGATCCCGGTGTTTGGTCCTCGCTTTTTTCAGTTTCCACCAAGTTTAAGTTTGTTATTTTGCTATTTTTTAATCGGTTCACAATCATTGTGGCCACATTTTTTTTTATGCGCATTCCTTCCAAATCCACTACATTCAGTGTTTTCAGATCCTCTACACTGTCCACAAAGTGGTCGCGAAGCACATCTTGAATGTTGTCCACAAAGTCACTGCTCAGTTCCGTGGCTGTTTCTTCTAAAAATTGGTGCATCTGAGAAGTGAGAAGATAAACATTTTTAAACCTTTTTTTAATTTTTTTAAAAAAAAGTTTTGTCTGACTGAACTTGCACATCTTGTGAACTAATATGCCGCAATTTGGATTTTTCATTAGACAAAATATCTCTCAACCAATGTTTGTTGACAGTGAAAGCAGTCAGGAATTCGCGGTTTTTGGTAATTTTAAAAAATGTGTTTTGATCAAATTTTTCCATTTTATATTCGTCTTTCAATTCTTGCATCAATCTTTTCACTTCGTCTTTGAATCGGTCTCTTGGATTGCTCAAATGAAATTTATTCGCGCCTGTAGCCATTTTCACAAAGTTGCGTGAAATCTTTCGATTGCTACTTTTGTGATTACTGGTGTGGCTGGAGTTGTCTTCCGATTGATAATGTCTTGTACTCGGAGATGCTACTAGTCCCATTTTGTCCTCTTTCTTTTCGCCGTTGGACTTGCTTGTGTTGATTTGATCATTAAAAAACGTCCATGAATCCATCATCACTTGCTCAATTTCTTCGATATTAACGAATCCATCTTCATTGATATCAAAGACGTGAAACGCCAAATTCGTGCGTTGTTCAATTGACGTACGTGTTGATAGACATACTGCCGTGGCCAAAAATGTTTCCAAATTCACTCTAATGCTTGACATTTGCCCTTGTTGAAGTGCAATCTTTATTTTCTTTTCGTCACAAAACATAGCTGCTTCCCCATCTTCTGCACTTGCTAGTTCACATTTGGCATTTCCATCTTCTAATGTCTCATGTTGCCATACCTAAAAACAATCAGACATATTTTTTTAAAAAAATTTATTTAAAAATTACCCCCTTTTTTTTTTCTCAGCGTTAACGTGTACATGACACAAGATTCCTTCTGCTATTCTCCAACTAACTCCAAACGTTTCCGCAAATTTTTGCACAGATAAGTATTTATCTTGTACGTCACATCGGGAGTAAAATTGTTTAGCCAATAATTGTGTTTCAATATTATCGATTGGGAACTTTTCTAAAATCTGTCTCAAACGGGCCCCCCGTACCAAAACAGGCGGACTTACAATGTATTCTGCTTGCAGAGGAGGAGTTATTGGATTGACGGGCACACTAACGCTCATGGGAGATGGAAAACCATGATAACTATGACATTGTCTTGCTACATCCAAATAGTTGATGTTTTCATCCTGTTTTTTCGTTGCCAATGACTCGAGTCTTTGTTGAAATTTTTGAAATTTTATATTTTGTTCTTCGTTCACTTCTTCTGAGCTTAGATTTTGTTCTTCAATTTTTGGTTCGTCAGCAATTAATTCGAATGTAAATGGCGGTGCTGAGTGTTAAAAATTAAATATAATGTGTAAAAAATTTTTTAAAACATCTTGAAAATATAATTATACAGTAATTTTGTCTTTTCCCACAATTTGCTGTACTGTCAGCTGCTTGACTCTCCATTTCAGATTGTAGTGATATATTACATTCAAGCACAGCTAATTCATCTATTCTTGGTTCTGTACCGTGTGGTCCTGTCGCTTCAGTTACAACATTGAGTTCGTCCAAGTTTTTAGTTGTTTTGGGACGTGGGGGCGTGGCAGGTGCTGTTGAACTAACACTTATTTTATTGGTTTCTGGTAATTGTATTTGCAAGGTATTTTCTTTATTCCATTCATGAGACAGTGAAAAGACGTCACTGCTACTTTGTGAGGCTTTTATGACCATCACAAGTTCTTTGTCCGTTTGTTGATTTGGGAAGGTTGTCTCGTTTGTCATACTAATAAATATATGTTGAATAAATCAACAAACAAAATGTTTTAAATATATTGTATCATTAGTTGTTCATAATTTTGCCTGAGGATTCCATTTTGCAATTATTTCATTTTTTCTTGTCATGAGTCCCTATGTAATGACTTGATCATTTTATCTTGTGAGCACTTTGTAAAAATGTAATTTTAATTTTGCTTGACTAAAAGCATTATTCGATTATTCACTTTGAAATTTGACTTTTTTGTAAATAATTATTAAAACAAGGATAGTAATTATTCTTTTTACCCTTATAGTATAAGGCATCAAACAGAAAAAAACTTTCAGTATTTCATAAAGGATGTTGGCAATTCATAAACAAAAACCAAATCGCAAAAGATGAACAAAAAAGTAAATAAGTAAACTAAAATAGTGAATTTAACAACGCCACAATTTACTGAAAAAATATAAGTCTTTTAGAAGCAAGCCTTTTTCATTTTTAAAATTATAACATTTGCTTACAAATGTTGGGCCATTTTTGAGTTTGTGCTTCGATCATCTCATGAAGTTCCGAATGTTTCTGCCATTATTTTTAGTAAATAAATTTATTCAAAATTTTTTTCTTATTAAATAATTATTTTATTGATAACAGGGTTACTGTCCTGAAAACGTCTAAGAAAACACAAAACAGTATGTGTCAGCCCCCAAAAAAGAACATTGAAATTTTCTTGTGATTTAAATGCATGCTTTAAAAAAAAAAACAGAAGCTGATATTGATGCAGAACGTATCAAGAGGAAAGGCTCAGTTTAGTAATTTTTGATTGCATATGATCGTCGTTTCTGTATAATACAAAAAAGGTCTTGTTTCACTTTTTCCCGGATTTTTTCATATCAACACATTATGAAGAAAGTAAAAATCTGGGGGTCATGATTTGAGGACAGGGCTGGGTTCCGGATAAAGAAGCTCCAGAATGCATGATTTGCCACACAAAATTTGGATTGATTGGCAAAAATCGACGAGTTTTTTTTTTTAATTGTTTTATTTTTATTGTATCCTCCTTTTCCTTGTTGCCTTTTAAAAAAAAATGAATTTCTAAAAGCAAACAAACAAACAAAAAAATTTAAGCATCACTGCCGCAAATGTGGACGTGTGGTATGTGGAAAATGTTCTCCACATGTGGTGACATTTCAAAAAGGGAAGAGCAAGAGCAAGAAGCGCGTATGTAATGAATGTTTCGGTGGTATTGGCCCAGCTCACATGCAATCCAATGCAAGTGAATCAAGTAAAAAAATGACTCTTGAAACAAATTCAAATTCTGATAATCCCGACAATGATACCGACTCGGGTGGGTAGTTGTAGTATGTATGTTATGTGTATACATATACATATACATGTACATACATATTTATGTGTACATAAATATATAAAATGTGTGATGCAACATAAAAATGGCACGTAGAAACGAACGACTTTCAAGCGAAAAAAAGCTCAGTGAAGCGAAACAGCAATTCGAAGTTGAAGACAAATTCCAATGTCAATGGCCAAGAAACAAACACAAACCATAGTCCCAATGCTCACGAAAAAAAGCGAAGTCTTTCACAACACAAATTCGCAATTGGTCACACTAACAAAGGCGAATCTTTTGGCATCGACAAACGACCCTTGTTGCTACACCCAGACGGAGACGATAATGAGCACGACAACGATGGTGATAATGATGATACCGATAATGAACATTCTACTGTTTCACACCATCGCGATTCTAACTGTTGTCATAAATGCATTATTTTATAATATGAAAAAAATTATAATGGTGTTACAGACAAATTAAAGTTTTTCAGCTGAACGCCGTTTTCTTTTTTTTTTTTTGTAAATCAAAAAGTAATGGTAATAATAATATGGTTTATTTGTGAGTTTTTAAAAAGCACAAATGAAGTGAGACAGCAGTTACATTATTAATTAGCGCAAGGAACGGCTATCACTGAGTAAACATAACACTACCAAAAATCAAACCATTACTTGCTTTGATTTTACACAAAAACATGATATTTTCTTTATTTTTATCGTTTCGTTTTTTTGTCACATATCAAGTGTTTAATTTTTGGACGGGCTGTGGCATGTTTGCCAATTCCAAAAATTATAACATTTTATACTTTCTTTTAAAACAAAGTTTTTCGAGTCTTCACAATGCAAATTTCACAGCGGATGCAAACTCTATTGGCTTTTGTTGATAAAATAAAATACTCATTATTGGTAACGAAAAAAACAATTACTGCTTTTTATTCACTGTTCAAACTGTATTGTTAATTTTTGTACTTTTTAAAAGACAAAATAAAGAATAAAGAAAATATTATATGCTGAATGAACCAATTAATTCTGCATAATGTCAGAAGCATTAATTTTCAAATGTTTTTACCTTACCTTAAAGTAAGTGTAAAATTTATTTGTCTTATTTGCTTATTTTTCTTTTTTGTTGAAATTTATGTAAAGTAGATATATTAAACTTGTGACTTTGATCCCATTTTACTTACACAAAATATGTTATAATACTAAACATTTTTAATTTGGATTACCTAACTCGGTTCATCAATACACAAACAGTGGATATTATATTCAGAAAGAATTAAATAAAAACCTAAAGAATATCGAATTATTAAATAGTAAATTTGGTCATTGTTTATTACGAGCACTGCAGCTCAACATAGTCTTATCTCTACAGTGTTCTAAAAGACTCTAAGTTTTCGTGTTTAGTGAACTAACAGGCGTTCACCAAAACTGCTAAAAAACCCTTGATTCAGCAAGAAATAAAGGCCAACAGTTCTCCACAAACAGTATAATGAACCCAGTAATCCAAGTAGGATTATGGATGATCCCTTTGGAAATTATTTCGTCAGGCATAGTCGCCGAGCTTGCACGACGTTCGAAGCTTGTTCATTGCATTGTGATGTTTGTGCTTCCGTCGTGTTTAGCACCGTATTGGTGGTTCTACACGATCGACAAAGGTGACCAGTTTATAATTGCGAAAGTATACAGCGTGACTTGTTTGGGTGGTATTTCAATATACTTGCACCGGTGGATATTAAACGTCGATTTGAAAAAGAAATGGACAAAGGAACGTTTTGGCTGGTGGCGCTGGGCAGAAGCGGCATTTGCATACATGTCCCTGTTTATGAATATTTCAGAAGCAGTGGTACGTGACTTTGTGCAGCGCCGATACGTAAATGCAATTACCGGAATTTTCTTGCTCTTGGGTCAAACGTTTGACGATGACATGCTTCAACCGGCAAGTGAGGGACCAACCTACGATGCACTTTGGGATCTTACGTAAGTTTCTGTTTGTTCGTACTATCTTTTTTTTTTTTTTTGTTTCCACTTTGCAAACTACTTTTTTTTTTTTTTTTTATTATCTTACTTTCAAATGAACAGTTGTTTGTTTATTTATTTTTTTTTTTTATGTGGGTGTCAGTGGCACCAATGATCCAGATGACAGTAGGTATGACCATATTTATCCAGTTGCATATACCTTGTGGAATCACGTATTTTGCTATGGCAGTTATCATCACTTAGGGGTTTTTCACTTGGCATCGCCTTGTTTATTGAGCTGGTGGAATGGATGGAACATGTTTATGATGTACCGGGCTTATGCACTATCGTTTGCTTTGCAAATAATGCTGTCCCATAAAAATGGCTCGTCATGGTTCTTTTGGGATAAACAGACCTATTACAATTTGTATTACAATGACACGTATTATTCGTACTTTCAATGGGTGGCCTTGGGCTATGTCATCTTTGGCTTGTTGCTTCACCAGTTTCAATTGTACCGTCAAGACACTGAAAAAGGTCATGAAAAACGAATTATGAGCCCCTTTCAATGGTTGTTGCGCGCCTTTCGAGTCCCGAGAAAAACAAAAAAAGACTAGCCTACTTTTACTAAATTCATCTCTTTTTTTTTAATCTCGTCTTGTTTTATTTATTTTTTTCCTATTTTACTCTTATCCTTACTACTCAATTTTTTTAATGCTTTTTTTTTTGCTACTGAAAGTTGTTGCCAATGCAAAAGTTTTTCCTTCATTGTCTGCGCCTCTTCGCAGGTGGTTCGCTTTTTTTGGTGTGGAGAATGCATTTTTGTTTTATGCTTTTCACACTCTTTTAATAACTATTTAGTTTATGGGCAATAATTGAAAATTTCACGTTACTACTTTTCGCAGAGCAAATCGGAACATTCTAAATATTCTTTTTATTACCGAAGAAGAAATTAATAACAAACAGCCTATAATATATTAATATAACTTCCATTATTCTTTTTAGGATTGACAAGCATTATATTAATTGATGGTATGTTCGTCTTAGAAAATTTTTTATTTAATGTTTCTTTTGGTTTTAAAATTTTCAATGTACGTATCAAAATTATATATTTTTCAGAGTTTTTTGGGTTTTAATGCTGTCAATAAATAAAGCTGTAGAATGGGTACTCTTTTATATTTTTCTGAAAAATTAAGTGTACGTCTAGCTTTGAACACTTTGCTTTATTTCTGGCAATTTCTGTTTGAAACGGGATATGTATTTTAATCTCTTTTATAATTGATGTATAAATTTCCATAGTCAATCTGTCATTAATAATATTGAAGTATTTGTCTTTCATCTTGAGAGTACTCAACAATTAGTTGTGCTGATTTTGGATTTTTATTTTTATTTTATGACGGAAACACTCCGAACTGTCTAAAAATAAAAATGGGAGTTCTGTGTAGTACAGGATGTATACAAAGCGATGGATTGAAGCTGCAATCCGATACTGATGCTGAAATTATCCAGCCAGAACTAAACCAAAAATTGCTAGATGACAATGAGGAAGTAAAAGAAGACGAAGACCAGTACGCAGGACGCGTGGTAGACGAAAGTCCGATCGAACAAGAGACCGAGACAATAGGAGAAGATATAAAAGAAAAAGAAGAGCAAGAAAGCGCACATCGAGCAGGAATGGAGGACGATGGCGAAGACGAGCCAAAGAAGCAAACTCATTTGCCAAAGCCACCAAAGCGCACTCATAAGTCAAATTCAAACCATGTCTCAAAGTTGTGCTACTTAGAAGGGATGGGGAGAGGGGAGAGGGGGGAAGAAGGGG